>CAJRST010037777.1:5780920-5880365 GCA_907169785.1 Menidia menidia
GATAGATAGATAGATAGATAGATAGATAGATAGATAGATAGATAGATGGATAGATATAATCCTGTTCCCTGTGCTGAAACGGAGTCAGACTTTCAATATTACCCTGTTCGCAGCAACAAAAGCACTGGTTAGCTCATCTTTAACTTGTGATGAATGGATTCTGCTCCCCTTATACTTCATTGACGACACTCCTACTCTCTCGGCTAAACGTGACTCGAAAAGTTAAATCTGTTCACAAAGTCCTTCTTTCTTGTTCGGGGTAAAAAATGCCAGTGTGCTTTGCTTATTTCACAGCCAAGCTATTCTTTCCCTCAAATGCTCTCATTTCTGTAATATGTAGTTTTGAAACGAATTGATTATATTATGTTGTAATGGCACTAAAAAGACACATTTTTTACCCCAATATCGACCATTACATCTAAATTAAATACACTTGAGCCAAATTCAGGTCGTTAAGTCACTGGTGGCTGTGGTAACATCCAGAGTCTATGTAATGGTTATATTTAGCTCCTCATTTCCCAGACAGATCTCTGAGCACACAGCTATTGGTACTGCAGTGATTCTGATAACTGTGGATGCCGGGGACAGTTAATGCTGTTTGGATATTAGCATAATCTTTTGTTTGGACAAAAGTTTAGCTCTTGATCCAATGTGTATAGCGATAGTCTCCCTGTTCATTTTTATTTCATCCCGGTCTTACAGATAGCATAAAAATATGTGGAATTTTTTCTTCTTATTTTTCATCTCTGTTATCTCCTTTCCCTCATCCATTTATTCTCTGAGCTTCTTCTTTCTTAGCAATCTGTCTGGTGGAATGAAAGTCGGAAAGAGGGTTTGTGTTTTTTGGGATTGTGTGTGATGTTCCTTGTGATCCCCCCAGTGTTTGAAGCTGCATTATATCAGACTTTCCATCGTGCCTCCAAACCACCATTCTGTGTCTGTGTGCGTGTGTGGAGTGGGAGTGGGAGGAGGGGGGGGGGGGCCCAGGCATTGATATTTGTATTATTTATTTATTTATTTATTTTCCCAAGCCCTCTGTTTAAACTTGACAAACATACAGTGCACACAAGAGTGTGGGCTCACATATCCTTACAGGTTTCCACATGAGCACACAACACATACATTAATGCATGAACGCTGCACACTTCCTTTTCTTTTTTTTTTAACCAGTTGGTATATTCTAAATATACAAGATATTGTCGTACTCTGCTGCTACGAAACCCTGTTTGTTTTTTACTTCTGAATCATAGATGAGGAAGCCGTGAACAGGTTGTTTACTTTCTAAATGAAGTTGTTCTCCCCTCTTTGCTTCCACATATCTCTCAGAGCTGTTGCACGATGGCTTTTTGCACCTCGAGCCGAGCCAATGCATGTGCATGTCATATTACATTTCAGTTTCCTGCATTTTTGTGCATATGGGTGTGCAGGTGTCAAGAGGCTCTCGCGCTGGTATTTGGTGGGAACCGCTCACATCTTTAATGCATGCTGTCCTGTGTGTGGGGAAGTAACACAATTTGTGCTAGAGGCTTTCCTGCTGGGTCCCTAAAGACTCATTCATTCACATAGAACTTCCTATGAAACATCCATGATTTCCCTTCGATACTGTTTTTTTTGTTTTCCCAACTTTATAAAAAAAAAGACCATAGTCTCCAAACATGAATGCCAATGTGAAAAGAAAGTACATTCATTCTACAAATTAACATGAGTTAGAGCTCATTCCGAGGAATGAGGAAGTTGCTACCAACAGTTCCTCCAATCAATGATTCAGTCTCGAAGCTGCATAGAGTTTTTACTGTTACACAAATTCAGGCCCCATATTTAAATCATAAAATCAAGGGTTTCTGAATCATTTTACAAATATATTCTGCATCACTGAAAACAGATACTACATCAGCATGCTCTTCTACGTTTTTCAGTTTGGCTTTGGCACTATCTCAGATGGTCTCCTACAATCACAAGACGTCAGGCAGTGATAATGGAAGCGAGCGTGGTAAATTAGGTCAAGAAGACTGAGTATTTGCTTTTTGTCACAAACAATAATCGGTGACAGTGTGCATGTTTCCTTCTGTTTCCCCGTTTGGTTTATTTCAAATCAAGGGACTACACTGAACTAACAAGATCAGAGCTCATTCTGCAGAGCAATATTAGTGGCTTTTATCTGCAGTAAATCAGATGTTATAGCACATACTGTTCCACTGCATTACCTCAGTCTCTAAGTAATAGTTTGCCTGTGGAGAGATGTCATTTATAATGCTCTCTTAGAGTCATACAAACACATTCTGCATGGTGAAATTGTCTCATCTCGGCTCAGTTGTTGAATATCTAGAAGTGGTCCAAGTCGAGATTTGATGAATGTACACCCAAAACAAAAAAACTTGTCCTCAATTAACTTAAAACTTCACTTGTATAGAAATGAAAGCAAGACTTCACTGTGAATAATGGAATAATAATTAGCTGTCTGGGTGATTCCTCAAAGACAGCAGTGTGCGTTGCTCCACCTAGCAGCCTTTTCTGTCGTACTGAGTTACTCTCACTGAGGTCGAGGCGGGTTGGATTAGAAGTCCCACCACTTGACGGTAACCTCTTCCCCAACTGTCGACTGCTGTTCTTTTCTATTCTCCGTTTAATTTCCTCTGGTCAGTCATTGACTGAGCTTTTTGGAGCCCATTGATTCAGGGAAACAAAGCGGAAGGCTGAGGAAAGACAAACATTTGCTGTTGCGAATCGCACTCACACAAACACATATTGACTTTACTTTTCAAAGAAAGATTTGTTCATCTCATGCACTGCATGCCTACATGAAACGTATACAAACAAACAAATGAGATTATTGCCTCTGCCCTAAATTGATTGTATTGTGAAGGCTTCCAGGCATGTCTCTGTCAGGAATGCCGTCGATCTCTTATCTGGACTGCTCAGTGAGCACACACAAGCACAACATGATGCAGTGAGCATTATCATGCTGTTTCTTGGAATTTTTCTCACCTCCCGTACAGCCGATTCTCGTGTCGGGCACCTTGCCTACCCTGAAGGTCAGGAGAAATTACTTATCAGTCTCTCAGCTATCTCTTTTTCTCCCTCCTTCACTCTCAATTCCCATGTGAAAGTAGTCTGTCAGTGTGGGGATGCGGGAGAAGTTGGTCAGAGGTCAGACTTTCCCCCAACCCTTTTCCCCCTTTTTCCTCATCTGCTTTCTGGCCACTGTGCTGAATTTTACCTGTATGGATACACATTCATACATACATTCAAACTGGGGAAGGATTGTTTTTGCTGTCTGTCTCAACATCTGTGCTGGTGAAGAAGTGCTGCTGGTGCCAACTAGATTTTCTTTAGTTTTTACCAGTTTGCGTGGTGAAGATTTCAATTTGCAGGATGTTAAACATCAAACTGCCTGTAAGGTGTTTTGAAATGTCTGTGTGCAAAACCTGTGGAAATCTCAAAGTCTCAGATGGGAGTCTTAGGCTTTTTCACGTTTTAGTTTGAAAGATTGCAAAACGAGGAGGCATGATTATCAAAAGCAACACCTGCTTTTTCTACATTAACAGAGACCAGTGGAGGAAAATTGTGTTGTTTTGTTGTTGTTTTTTTCCTTTTTAGCTGTGTGACAAAATCTTTTTCTTTTCTTTTTGGCCGTTTTTATGTTGATGTCATTGCAGACATGCTGCAAAATCTGAATTCAATTCCAGTGACCAAAAGCGTTTGTTAGAACTGGAAAGGTTTGTGAGTTAACTTTGAGATGACTGTGATTCATGGAACACTTTTCTGAAGAGCTTGTTGGCTTATTTTTGTTCTATTTGAATTATTTAGTTTCTAAAAAGTAATTTACTGAAAGAACAAAGCAACTTCCGAAATCGTTTCAAACAAATATCATATATACCCTCAAGATGATTTAGCAATGAATTAAATAAATATACTTTAAGAAGAATGTTTTGTGATATTTCATTGATTCTGTTTAGTTCAGTGTCATCTGAAATTTAGAGTTTTTATGTTTTTGTGCTTTTTTGTGCGTTTTTTCCATTTGTTCAATATTTTACACTGCAGAGAAACCATATGTCTGCTTTCTCCAATCTTTGTTTTCATTTCCAAAGATGGTTGGTCCACACAGGTAATCAGATTATATTGTGCCTGAAGGAAAGTTCCTCTGGTTTAGCTTTTACTTGCTTGTTTGTGAAGAAAACTGTCTAATGTATTAGTTTTTTCACAGGTTTGTTGCTCTAATGAATGTTGAGATGTCTTTTTGTGCATTGGCAGCATCCTTAAAGCATCCCAGACAGCGTTAGCCGCTTTAACTGATGCTGAGACTGATGCTGTTTCTCTAGATACTGTTGTGTTGCTTGTTAACTGCCGAGCTCAAACTCTCTCAAAAAAGACTCTAGAATCTGAAGCAAAAAGAACCTGTAACATTCACAAGGCGAATGTAAACATGCCAGTGTCACTTCCTTTTGTTCCCGAGTGTCTGTCTGTTATTGACTGATTGAGATTCTATACCAAGTCCAGCTCTGTGCTTTTATCAGCAGACTTTTATCTCGTCCCCCCCCTTCATCCCCTATCCTCCCACCTCGACCCAGCAGTCAGATATCACAGCCTGCCCCTGAGCCCTGCAAGCTGCCGGGGTGACCAGCTGCTCCCTCTGGCTGCCTCGCACCGCCACCGTTGCAATCAAATGAGCCATTTCACTGTTCTCTGCAGGCTTTGTGTGTCCGAAGGGGGCGTTTAATTAGATCTGGCCAATTTACTCAAATGTCCTCCATCTCCCTGCATTTTTCTCCCTTTTCACATCTCCAATTCTCTTATCTCTGCCAGTCATTCAAAGTGAGATAAACTCACGAACCCTTTTCAGCCAGTTAGAGATGACCCCTGCAGCTTGTTAGGGGTGTGAAAACGTGTACTCTGATCATATGCTGCCAATGTGTAAATATGGCACCTGCGTAAAGACGGGTGATTGAAAGCCTGTGTGTGTGTGTGTGTGTCCGCCGAAATGAGTGATATGTTAAATGGGTCACGATGACAAGGACGCGTGCGTGGATCTCTGTGCTCGGAAGTGTGTGTTTGAAAATCTGCTGACACAGACTGTATGCCCTCAAGCGGCGCTCTCTGCTTACCCAACTCTTATTAAAGCAGTAAATATGGCCAGGACATAAATTTGACGTCATGATTTAATTCCACTCTCAGGCCCCCTCTCTCTTGGTCTCCCAGCCCCCCCCAATTCCCTTCTTGCTGTTGGTATGTGTGTGTGTGTGTCAGTGTGTGTGTGAGTGTGTGTGTGTGTGTGTGTGTCGTTGTGTGTGCAGAGGCTCATTAATGTGGCATTAATGCTGCCTTCTAATTACAAGAAGCCAAGAACCGCTGGGGGGCAAAGTTTGCTGCATACTGTTTGTGGGCGCTCCTTGCTCTTTTGAAATATGTCCACCTTTCCATTCATCATCAATCTGGTTTAGAGAGGGTGATATATTGTAGCTGTGTGAGTTTTTATGAGAGTATGTAATTGGAGTTTTATGTAGATGCTCTCGGGCTGTTAAAGAGGCAAACATGCTCTGGGTGTCCTTACAGTATGTGCTCAATTTAAAAAAAAAAAAAAAAAAACTTGGCAAGGTTGCAACACAGCCCTACACAAATGTTCACACTTAAAAAAAAAAAACAATGCGTAATATGCATAACCAGGTTCACAGTCCTCAGTTTGGCAGTTGCTCTGCAGCCAATAAAGAACTGACAGATTTATGTCGAGTTAAGTAATTCCCTCTTTTAATCCGCTTTGGCAACATCATGTATAAAAAGATTTAACTGTGACAAGCAAAGCTCAGAACATGAATTCCTTCTTTGTGACATGTTTATGAGTAAAAGGCAGAACATATTAACAAGACTAAACTTTTTCATCCTGAAAATGGAGGCCAAAACTTGTATTACCACCTTGCCTCTGCCCTGATTTTAGTACGACACACAGCTTAGTTGAAAGCGAGTCATTGCTTTCTGATACCAATGACTTTTTAGTGCTGAGTTCATTCTAAATGATAAAGCTGGGTTTCCTGAGACAACAAGTTTATGCATGAAATGGCTTATTACATTTAATAACATACGGCATAATAAATAATTACAATAATGTTTTCACCTTTTTTCCCCAAGATGATTATTATTAATTGTTATTCAGTTTAATAATTAGATATAATTCCGTGCTCTGAACCCACTATATATTCATTTAAATCATTGTTTGATTTGTATGCGCCCTTTTGATAAAAAATAGAGAGCATTAAAGTACTTGTAATACAAGTATAGATTTGTTTTTGTTTTGTTGCTTTTTTTTCTTTGTCTTGTGGCATAAGCCACACATTTTTTTTTGTTTGTTGTGTTTTTTATGTATGATTCAAGTGCTCCTATCATTGTGTTTTCCATTTATTTAGTTGTGGTCTGATTTTAATTTGATTTCATTCAACTATGTTGGGTTGTTGGTGACAGTCTTAATGATTTTCTCCCAAAAGTATTTTTGTCGAGGCCGGGCCTGGGGATAGGCATAGGCAAGGGGATAGTCTGTTAAAACTATATGAGACTATAGAACAATTTTGAGTTACATTGTTCATTTAATTCAGCCATCATTATGACTCTTTTTGTGATTTATAATGAGGCAAGGAATGAGATGTGGAGAACACAGGAAAGTACAGAAAACAATCCATGGGGCGGAAAAGGATGAAAGAAGATATCCCAAAGGCTTTACAATTTTTAAACTGGTTTTGTTAAGTTTTCCTCCACTTTTTTAATTAGGTTGAATGTTATTATGTAGAGTCTGAAGATATCCTTTTTCATATTTCCAATGTATTTTTCCTGTCCTTTGGCTAATACACAAGTTCACACACGTACACACACCCAAAACTAGTTTTCTTGGTGGATCAAAATGAAGGAGTTTCCTCTTACATGTGAATAATCCATTTTGGGCATAGCAGCAAAGAAATAGAATGAAAACTCATAAAGGGAAGAACACTTCTCACTATCTCTCTCTCTCTCTCTTTCATATACCACCCTCTGTTTTGTCAATTCAGTTTTCCTTTGGGGTTGGTGTAAAAACCTTTTTGAGAGACATTAGCATTCATCCTGTTTTTACCAGATATATTTTAGCCGGTCATAAGCCTACCATCACATTCGAATAAGCTTATCTGAAGAAGCCTGCAAAGGAAAAGATTATCAGTGTGCTTTATCTGTACTCACTGACCTGTGACAATGCAGTGAGTGCTGAAAGCCCCATTAATGTCTTAAAGTAACGCTGGCAAGTTGGAAAATGTACCTCGATCCACTCTGTTTGACCACATGGCATGCTTTTTTCTGATTTTGCTTTTGAAAAAATCTTTTTCTCAGTCATTTGAAATGTAAGGAACTATATACCAGAAAAAACTTTGTTTAAAACTCTATCAGTAAAACTGTTTTAAACTAAAAGTTATCAAGATCTTCCGGAGAGCAAAACAAACTATTACCATTTAAGGAGCTGAGACAAATGTTGTAATTTTCCTGTTATTCTATGAGCAGGTTTGAAGTGATTTATGCTGACAGGAGCCGGTGTGCCAGTACGAAGTTGGAAGTGTGCCACCAGTGGACAGACAAAAATGCCAAGAATGATTGTACAGCATCATTACTTAATTCTTTCAAGATAAATATCAGCTCATGTTCCGCCTTTAGATCCATTTAATGAAGATCATGATGAATTGAAGACACAGCACTAAGAAACCCATAGCTTTGTGCTGGCATTGATGTAACTCCTAAGACCCAATTTCTTTTCAGTTATATAATCAAATTCTTTTTTTTTTGTCAAAGTAAGCCCATAAGTGTTAAATTAATGAAAGATAAATCTACGATTAGCCACAGTGTACTCAGAGATCCTTCCATTTTCATCCTCTGTGATTTTTAAGCAGGAGGGGGAAATTCAATTTATCTTGAATGAAAGGTCTGTGAAGATAGCAGTGTCTCTATTTGTAAATGAACACTCACAGATACCTTGAATATCTTTATTAACTGGTTTCTTTTCTTTTCATTGTTTTTTGGCTCACATGTATGGGCCCTCTACACAGCACAGAACAGAACCAGAACAGCTGGCATATCTAAAACAAAGAAGAAAAGAGATGCAAAACAGTTTGTTAAGACACAAAAAATATTTTTAAAATATTATATATTATTCTTAAATAATATGAATAATACCCAGAAAACTATTCTAACAACTTACACTATGTTTAATTGAATATCTGATATAAAATCTGATATATCCTAAACTAACTTTTTCAAATCGTAGCGCTTTCTTTGACTTTTTCCTCAAGCAGTAAATATAAATTCAGCAAGTTCACATGTCACACCGTCTTTATTTTTGTGTGAGGATATGCGTAACCGACAGTTTCCCGGTGTGTGATAGCTGAGCCCTGTCGCCCGCACCCACTGTGAGGTGAAATGCTTTTTCACTGCCCGTTGCCTTTCTTTTCCATGCTCTTCGGGCGGCATGAGCATCCAGGTGGGACACCAGGCGGAGAATACCTCGTGTGTACGTATGCAAGTCTGTCTTTGGGTGTATGTGTGCATGCAAGTAGCATTCATAGCTACACAATTTTCTGCCAGCAGAGCGTATCCAGAAGCTGAGACTTCCTGCATGGGAAGCTTTCTCTGTCCAGTGCTGTCACACAACATCCCCCCTCCTGCTGTGGCTTTTAGAGGATTAGGGCTGCCACCGGTACCTGCTATATGTTTGTGTGGCTGTATGCCTAAGTTTTTAATTGAGGGGATGGAAACCAGATTTTTTTTGCTTTACTAATTATGTTCTGGTTTTCTGGTTGCCAATCACTTAACTGTCTCTGGCAATACCCAATTAACGCTAGCGCCAGGCTGCTTGACTAATAGTGGGATATTACTGCGATAACAATCCTTTTTCTGGTGGTAATTGTGCAAAGCAATTTCCTTCCCCGTTAGCCCATCTCCTCTGCACAGATAAAGAGTGTGGAAATCTTCCAATTTACCTACTAGCATTGGTCATTAGATCAACAAATGTCAGGCCTCATGGCTGCTCCCACAGGTGTCAGAAATATATTAAAAGCTGATGGGATTTGCCTGGCAAATTACTTAGGGTCAGGCAGAGAAAGGGTTTATTAACTTTACTTTATTAAGACTAAATTGCCTGTGTAAATAAACAGTATTTACGTTTCCTCTTAGTGTCGAGTGCCACAATCTTTACAAATCTTCAGCCAATGGACACTGCAGAGTTTGTTTATGCTAACTTCGCTCAGTGCTGATATCCCAACCTACTCTGGATTGTTTTTAATGACTTGAATTTATTTTAACTTAGGCATATGTTTTATATGATTGATAAAATCAACTACACAAAGTTGAATGATCTAACATTCAGGATTTAAACTGTTGGGTGCATTAGTTGTTTAAATCTATTAAAATTACATGTGTTCATTTGAGCCTCAAGCCTGAAATTCTGTTGTTTTGTCAAAGTATCTGGTTTCTCAAACACACACACACAAGATGGACTTTGACTGACAAGCCGAATCTGGCAATATTAGATGCTGAAAGCAAATATCAATCTTGAGTGAGCTTCCTCATGAGCAGTTTTCAGGACTCCCGTCACGTCAACTTTCAGCATTTTTAACAAGACTGAGGCAACACAAAAGAAACATTTTTTCACTTCATATGTTTGAAGATCAGATAATAAATATAAATACATAGCATAAAACTGCTGTTTTTTACTGCAAAGTATGCTTCTTTTTTCACTCTAGTGAAACATATGAGGAGGCAGTGGCACAGTGGAAAATGCACACGTCTAACTATTAAATCCACACTAGAGATAACTTAAAAAGTGGGTTAAAGGAAAAATAGACAACAACGAGCAGCAGCAACAACATGTCATACACCTAAAGAAAATAAGAAAGTGGAATGAATGTGTTACAGTATCTGTTGCGGGAGCTAAGCAGTAGATAAATCCATAATTAGCAACAGCGCATGACACAGGTGATGACAGAATTGCAAAACTCACTGCTATCTTAACCAATGCCAGAAGAGAAGTCAAAACCTCTTTCTGGTGCGGTGCAAAGTTTCATTTTGTATCTTGAAGATTTAGTTGGCAGAGCTGACTCTTTTTAACTGCAGACGTTATTTATCATGACGAAAACAATGTTCAGTTCTCTCTAACGCTCATGTACTTCCTTTCTTTCTCTCTCTGTCTTTCAACCACGCACACACATATATATTCATATATGCTGGTCAGTCATTTATTGAGACAAGATTCAGAAGTTATCAGGAAGGAGCACAGCCTGAGTCACACTAACTAGGAAACCTGCCTGCTCCTGTCCTTCACCATGACCCAATGACAGAGATACTTTATGAGTAGATGCATCCACTGCATTAGAAAAAAAAGCATAGTACAGCATATGTGCTTAATCCAGACTTATTTCATTTGAGGTATTAGTAAAACTGTCTCTGGTGTTTCAGCGCTGGCACTTGCCAATTCATCTTTGAGTTTGCATTTTCTAAATCCCAACAAAATGAAGAGTCCATTTTGATGGATTTTGTTCTCCCGCCTTGCTTTTCTGTTTAGGTATATACAAAAAACACAACCTGCATTGACACATGATGTCTGCATTTTCCTACAGCAAGGATACATCCGAAGTGATGGCCTTTGAGTAGATCCAGAAAGAAACAAAACTTTTACTGCAGACTTTATGATAAAACATGACTTTTGAAAATCTGCCAAACAATTAAGCAAAAGCTATGTGACCACTTTGGAAATTTGTGAAAAAAAGAGCGCATGGTCATAGAAGGCTTTGAGAGGAAGTGCCTAATGCATGATCCGATTGCAAAACGTGTACAATTGTTTTACATCATAAAACTCAGAAGAGAGAGCAAAATATAGGTAACAAAACAATTACCAGAAGCCACCGCTTAAATCTCTCAGGAGTAGCAGTAAATTATCACAGTGATAGCTAGAAACAACTCTTTTTGGATCTTTGTGGGTCCAGTGCTGAAATGTCGCTGTCCAGTTCTGAAAAAATGTCGCTGTCCAGTGCTGAAATTTTGGCGCTGTCCAGTGCTGAAATTGTGTCGCTGTCCAGTGCTGAAATGTCGCTGTCCAGTGCTGAAAGGGTCACATTTAGCAGCTTGTGAAGATTGCAGATGCTTGAAAGTAAAAGACTGGTTTTGTATTGAGGAAATTCAAGACGATATGTCTTTTGTGGATATCTTAACCGCAAAATTTAAAAATGATTCTCAAAAACTTTTTCTGGGAAATATAGTGATAGGCAGAAAGTACAATAAAGATCTCTTTACCAAGACTGCACATTGCAAGTATTGTGGAAAAGTGTTCATTGTCACAATGAAGAGGGTCTTATAGATCCCAAATTAGAGAACCATTGCAGGTGTCTACATAAATCCAGTCTTTTGTCCTGCCAACACACACTCAGGCTTCGGCTGTAAATACAACACATACCATGATTACAGTACCCCTTCTCATAAACGAGCACAAATCTTAACACTACAGCAGCACTTTTAAATATTAAAGTTTCCACTTCCAGCCTTCTGAACCCCCACCCCATGTATATGATCTGGCTCCAGGGTGCTAAAGCAGGTAAGTATGTGATTTTCTGAACTGCAGGAATAATCATACATCACACCCTTGTGCTGAAATGGCAGCAGTGTATAAAACGAATGACAGATCATACCATAGATGTCGTATAGCAGAGCACATACATTCCATACAGTTGTCTCATGTTGGCTTCCAACAACAGATGTAGCATGCTTTACCTAACTCTACTGATATGAAAACCAATTAATTTGGCTGCATGTTACTACGTTTTAATTATAATACCAATGTGCTGCTTTGTAAATTTTGCCTCTAATTATTAAGTTCAACATTAAAAAACTAAATATTCATTATACATATCAGGAAAAACACATATTTAGACATTCATAATACATTTTCAGACATCAAGAAAAGAAAAGTGGAGGCAGGCCTGCAATTGCACACATTCCTGTACCATCGTATAAGAAGCTGAGACACACGTCACACTTATTCCTAACACAAGCTCTTTTGGCCGCTGTAGTCTTACATAGAGCTTTTATCCCTGGTGCTGAGTTCACATTTCTGCTACAACTCCGATGTGCACAGGAAGACGCCGTGACACGGCTCTCATGGTGCATGTGCATGAACAACTTAGAGTAAAATGCAAGTATGTGTGTGCTCCCTCCACCTGTGAGCTGTTGAGTGAAACAGGGTCCTACTGGGAGTGAGATGGGCTTTTCAGAAGCAGTGTTTTGCCCCATTGAACAGCCCATCTGCACCAAGCCGACTCATCCCCTCTTTTTAGAGTTATCTGTTTTGATTCACCTTATTCCATTTGCCCACCATCCTTTCTGTCTGTTTTACACCCTCTCCTTAAAGACTTTTTTTTATACATTCTCCTTTTATATATATTTTTTCTTTAATTTCATCTCACGTTTTCGTGCCCTCACTTCTGTTATTACCTTTTGTATCCTCCTTATTCCTTTCTGGTTGTGCGCTTTCTATTATACTCTCACTTTTCCCATCCTCTCCTTTTGCCTCATTTCTTTCCATCTCTCCAATGGCCTGTTAGCTTTATGTATTCCATTTCTGGTCGTCCCCCCTATTCATCAATATTTTTCTATTTGTTTTTGTGTCTGCTCTTTACTCCATACATGTTCCTCGGATCTGCTTTCAACTTTCAGCCTACTGATGGAAAATTAGATTTAAGCTTTTATGTAACTGTCCAGCACACGCATTCAGTCAGAAAAAAGATTCCTTACTGAGGGACATTTTTATTGGCGGTGGAAGAGAAAACATGTAAAACACTCAGCAGGTATCAAAATATGCCGGAAATGAACTCCTCAAGAAAAAAAGCTAGAATGCTAAACTTAGAAAAATAAAAGTAAAAGTTTTGCCTCTCAGTTTGAAAAATGCTGCCAGGTGGTGTAATAGTCCAGGTAATCAGTTTCACTCAGGTCTCTGTTAATATTTACACATTACATTGAATCCGCAGGTAGACAGAAAAACAGAAAGAGGGCTCGTTAAAAGATCCATTTGGCTTCTTTTTTGGAAGATAACATGATTAGTTTCCTAACATTTTTATATGCTTGCTACTTTTCTCATTTTTATGGTAAGAAACCGAGTGGAGATGATGCACACAGAATGTTACTGCAAATGACCATGGCTGAAATAGATGATGAAATATTGTGCATTCAATGATAACTTTATGATTAATTGTTGACAAATGTATTCTATAAAGCATGAAGAGGGTGTATTTAATGTCCTCCTGACATGGTGGTAGATAAAGTTCAGATCATTTCAGCATTTCTGTTGTATTTCAAACCAAACCATAATCTTTTTATGGTTTAGAGTAGTTGTGATCTTTTTTTCTGTTAACTCAGCTTTTATTTTTTCTCACAAATGCACAAACCATCTGTCATCTTAATCATAACACCAGGCTGTACTAATGGACAACACTAAAGAACATAAAAAGTTGTTACAGCAAAAGCCTTTGCAGCAAACAATATCTGCAGTGAGAAGCTTGTTAATTATGCACAATGCATTGATATAGTGTCCCTCTGTACTTTATGTCACTGAATAAAGCCTTTAGATATGATAACTTAAGACGGGCCTGTAGTTGTAAAGTATTCATATTGTTATTTGGAATGTTGTTGGGGAAAAAGTATAAAGTTCATGAGGATTATGCGAGACTACAAGAGTAACACCTTACTTTAAGCTCAATATACAATGTTAACCTGTTAAACATTTTGTTGAACAACCAAACAAAGACACTGAAACACACTAAAAGTAACTGGTGAACAATAACAAAAACCTTTTGAACATGGAAAGGAGATAGATATTTCTTTCATTAAGTTTAATTTGAAATTAGGTTTGTTTATCAGTTATTTGTTCCCACCCAGGTTAACAGGGTATATTTAGATCTAGAATTGTTGATTAACTTTTATCAAATGGCTAAAGAAGAACTGGAACAAAAGAAAAACGGAAATGACCTCCTGCTGCACAGTAGTATTTCTTTGCTTTGTTTTTATCTCCATTCCCCTCACCAACATTTGTTGTATGTGTTGTCTGAGGTGTCCTTTGGCTCCTTCTGCTCTGAACATCAGTCAATCACCAGCAGTCCAACCTGCCACTTCCTCTCACTACTCTGTAGAACACGTTCCCCTCAGCAGCTCCTTCCACTCCCCGCTTACCTCTGACCTCATCCTTTCTATGTCTTAAGAGTCACCAGTCAGAATGATTCAGTTTTCTTTTCCCTATTCACATTTATCAATAGCGTTACAGTAAAGCAAACATGCTAGTTCCAATTTCTACCTTTTGGAAACTTCTGTCCTGTCTCAATGAAAATATTGACTGGTTTTGTGGCTGCAAATGCGGAGGCTCTTTGACTAGCTCATTTGTTTTCTTGTAATTTGCTTGATCTTTACACAGCCCCGCCTTCACACCTTTCTGATTTGTTAAAGGATCAACATTCATTATAAGGGAGGGTATTTACCGATTGCTCCATCCATAATACATAATTAATGACCGGAATGAACCTCAAGGGGTTTAAAAATGATCATTTCCATGTGAAGTTGACCTTGATATGGGGCCAATATGATCTAGAGAGTTCGGAGGATTCTGACAGCCTTGAAAAAGCTATCTGTCAAGAGGGACAGTGGGAGACAGAGGCAGAGCTGTTTGAACTGAAAGGAATGATGGGTGGAGATGTGTGGAAAGAGAAATGAGGGAAGGCATGCAGGCAGACAGGTGAGAAGATGGAGAGGTCTGGTAATGAGCGGAGGGCAGTCTGTGGGAAGAAACAGCCAAAAGGAGAGGGATGAAAAAGAAAGGAATAGGCTGCTGTTTTAAGTATTGGCTCCCAGATAGAGTAGATGAAACGAGTGATCACTGCAGTGTGTTTGACAATGGGAGAGTCACAGCTATAAGGGACCCTGAAATGCTTACAGGGTTTGTTTCACTCCTATCTGATTAACAAGGCTTTTTACTGGCTGTAAAGTGCAGACTTACCAAAGTCCTAATCAATGGAATGCCAGCCTTAGTGTAAAAAAAATAACACAGTCCATAGTAAATACTACTTTGGTAATTAGTAGCTCCATCATCTCTGTTTACTTGTGCCAAGTGTCCAAATACACTTCCAACTCTCGGTCTTTGGATGTGAGGATGACGGTGTTTGATTCAATAGTTTGATTCATCACAGTGTTCCTACTTCAGTTGTGATGTACTGTGTGCAGGGTTGCAGGTATGTGCGAGTTCTAGTTGGATGAAAGTTGACCTGTTTATGAGGCAACGCGCCGCAGGATTTATATCAAGGGATAAATGAAAACCCTGAAGGAAAGAGTGGGTGTGGACAAGATGGATGGATGGAGTGGGCAAGTGACAGAGTGAGAGGGTCAGTAATCATGCAGTGTTGCACTTTTAAACATTACCAAAACCCAATATTTACCGGTTGTTCTGACAGCCTGACATCATTACAGCTCAGTGTAAACAAATGTCGATTTCCCTCCGTGCCAGATCACGATACACTCACTCTTTATCAGGATAAATGCATCAGCAGAAAAAGTCCTCTCACCGCCTCGCAGCTTATTGCCATAGAGGTGTTAGGCTTCGCTTGGCACAGAGTGTGAGTGTGAAGGCTGTGGACTGTTGTGCACCCGTAACTGCCCAGTTGAAACCATGCCCGGTCTGAAAGCATGGTATTAGTTCAGATTAGTCCACAAGTTCCACTGAGTGTCGAAATGAGAAGCTATCATTTTACTTGACTTTCAGCTCAAGCTCCTTTCTGAATGCTTAGATTTAGTTCCCAAGTTAAAAGTATAAGGAGCAAAACAGTTCCGAAAAGAAAATGTCCTAAGTATCAGAAATCTCAGATCTGTTGGAACCACTCTCCCAGTGTATGTGTTTGTGTTTCTAATAAAATGTAATTTATCATTCAGATATAACTACTGGGAGCCTGTAAAGATGCGTTTATCTAAATAGGACCTGCACTCCTAAGGGATTTCAGAGTTTCTTCAGATTTATCTGTTGATGAGATGCGGAGGGTGTGTCGCCACCAGCCAGTCTGGCGCACAGAGGCCAGTCTGAACCACAAGTAGCTGCTCAGATTTTAGATTAGGCTTTTTCACAAAATCTGTTATTTAGAACATCCTCCAATACTGATTACTATCCTTTGAAGGTGTCTGTTGTGTGCTGATACATTATCAAGTTCTCCAGCTCATTATTTTGTTCTGTTACAGTGGTGCTGCCTGACTGTACAAACAGAAACAGAAATTTATGGCTATCATATACTTTTTTCTCTTTTAAAAGGATGGACTTCTATTTATCTATAAGTTACATCATGAGCATTGCAAAGTTTACCATTTTTGAGCCTGTGGACCGAGATAACTTTATGTTTCAAAGTGTGGCTGAATTGGAAAAAGCTGCATATTCTGATTTCTGATTTGCAAATCTGATTAACTCATGCTGCCAATCTGTTTCCATTTGGACAGATTTGTGAAGTTAAGAAGATGTGTGGCCTTTCCATTTAGTGCCTTTTAACTTTGTCTGTGGTTGGAATACTTTGTCTTTGGCTTTGTTTCGGATGGGCTCTGCCATATGTATTTCTTTTGTGCTTTGCTTTCAAGCAATATTCTGTTAAAATTGCTAACAGCATATCATAAGTAGTACATTTGACTTAGCCACACTGAGTGGCCCAAACCTTATTGAACTTTGTGTATTTATATCTTTCTTTCTAGTTAAGTTTCTCTCTGTTACTCCCATATACCTCATTTCACTGTTCAGTCATCTCTGTCTGATTTTGAGTGTTGCTATAGTAACTGCACAAAGAGAAAAGAAGTGCTGGCTTGAAACAGCAGGGGGCTATGAGACTGAAAGATTTAAATGAAAGTCAAGTTAAGACCGGCTGGTGTGCTGCATGCTATCGCCTATCTTAATGTACGCATTCAAACAGACAAATATTTTCCAAACACACAAATGTGCATTGAGTTAAGAAAGGAGAGGGCATTTATGTGCGCTACATCAACTTCTAAATAAGTTTTCTCACATTTAATGTGTAAAATGCACAACTTTACATGTATTTTACAAAGTAAAAAGTTGGAGCGTCTGGATTTTAGTGTGTAGAACAAATGCTTTATTCTGCTGATCCCCTTCTTTTGTAACTTCAATACTTCATTTGGGCTGCAAAAAATCCCACCCTCTCTATCCTACCTCTCAATTTCTCCCATCCTCCTTTTACTACCTTGCTAATACAGTTTGACATAACGCAACAGCTTCACATGAATATTCCCTCATACCCATGTCCTTTCCTCCCACTTTGCTGTCATTACAGTCTCTTCCGCACATTTTTTAACACTTCTGTCTTTGTTCCTTTTTTATTACTTAATGTCCCTGGTATTTCCTATCCATCTGCAAGCCTTATTATACGAATTTTCTGTATTTTTTTCCCCGAAATTTAGAGCCCTATACATTTTTCTCCTTCAATCACCCACATTTTTTTGTCATTTAATTCATTCCTGATGACAATCTCTTCTTGTCATCACTGTTTTGCCTCACTGCTTAAACCTCCTTGGGCTCCCCCCGTCTCACTGACTCAGACTTTGCCTCTGTTAGTATTCCCCCAAGGTGGGCTTAACTCCACAGTGTGTCATGTGTCACCTCACCACAAAGCAAACAATGAAAAGCGCAGTGTCTCTGGAAACCCTGCAGTTCTTTTGCATGGAGGAGGAAGAAGGAGGGAAAGACTGTCAGAAAAAGTAGCAGCTGAGTGAGAAACAGAGACAAGGCTTTGAGTTGAAGGAGCGCCGACAAATTTGGTCATTCTGGATGGCAACGAAAAACAGACAGGCTAACAGCAATATTCTGAGTGTATGTGAGGAGTAAATAACTGCCCATTTTCTCCCCATAAAAAGCAGTCTAGCTGAGGGGCGCTGCAGAACACTGTGTGCTCTCACACATATCTACTGATATATTGCAAAGACTTCGGCTGAGACACATCTGTTTGTTACCACCCAACATATTTGCAGCTATGAACAGACTTTAGCTCTGAAGTTTGCATAAATGCTCTGACAACGCCAGCTGCATCCTAATGAAATGAAGAGCATGGAATGATACTGAACGTTTGTTTATTTCTGTCTTTTATCATCTGGCTTCAGTAAGAGTTTAGCTTTACTTATCATCCCCACATTGCTGAATTAATTATTTGCTAATTTGATTGGACACAAATATTCCGTGCAGCTATTTACGCTTGCACTGATTGTGTTTCAGAAGTTATAAGTTACACATGTTTCTATTCAATGTCATGAAATAAATCAATGCATTGTGCAACAAGGAAGGAGAAAACAGCACTCAACCTTTAGCAGATAGAACCAGTTAAAGGACAAACTGCGTCCAATAAATCCTAAATGTAGACAAGTCTTTGGTTCCCACTTGGTGTGTCAAAGTATATTTGTTAACAAATGTATTGATTTTAATGGCTTTATCAGTGCCAGCCACTGTCCCAGACTAAGCTTGCTGTCACTCATGTGTATGAGCTATGCTTATAGTAGGTGTCAGTTGTGTTCACTCAATTTTATATCTGAGAACTGCAGTTTGTGAGCAAGAAACACACCATTACAACCTCATGAAACCTCTGAATTTCAGGCCTGTGGAAAACATTAAACTCAATTTCAAATCCTCAAAGCTGTCAAGACAGTTCTCCTCATTCAAAAAGCAACATCACATGAATTGAGTGGCTTCATTGCAGTTTTATCTTCATGTGATACTGGTGATGTTCATAATTGCTAGCAATTTTTCACAATTCCAATAAGGTTTTAAAAATTCTAGATTGATATTGGGCTTGATGGGATGGCCAAGTTAAATTACAGTTGTCATCTCATGTTAACTTTTGCGTTTATATCAGTTTAATTAAGCCCTAATTTGACATAAAGTATTTATTCATCAATCTAAATAATACATTCAACTAAAATTCAAATTCAAACCCTAACAATGATAGCAACCCCTAATTATTTGATTTTTTCTTTGTTGTTCATCAGATATTTGTCTGTATCAGTGCAGTAGATTAAACTTAGCCAGTGTTTGGGGAGCTATTAAATGACAAGAAAGACAGCACTGAAAGAAATCCCTGAAAAATTTAACACACAAGGAAAGCATATTTGATTGCTTTCATTGTTGTTTTGTGCATTGACTGTAAACACGCATGACTGCATTTATATTCGCCAGTACATTACGTTTGCTGTCAGGTGTATTTTTCTCATTGCAACCACTTTGACAGACCCCGAACAAGTAGTCTAAAGCTTGAGTGTGTTTTTGCGCTTTTGTGCTTTTTGAACGCTGCTGTTATGTGAACAATAGCTGACAGTTAGAACTCTGAACCATGTCATCATGCAAGTTGTTCATAGTCCAGACAGGTATGAATAAGAAATGTATGTTTTGCTGTCTGTAACTGCTGCATCCAATTCTGCCCTTTCAGTGGATAAAGGCAACAAGGTGATTTTAGAGAGAAAGAGAGAGAGACAAAGAGGGAGAGAGAGAAAGAGAGATAGAGAGAGATTCCCAATCCTTTCTTTCACCAAATCTTTATCTCAAAGTCAAGTGCGAGTTCATTTTAGGTCTGTTTTTCTCACGCAACCCTCTAAAAGGTAGGTCTGATCTTGATTGGGATGTTGGTATGTCTGTTATGGGACATAGTTCAGGAGCAAAACATTAGAGCATGGAGGAAAGTGAGAGAGTGATGGAAGCAGGTGATGAAAGGATAGGATAAAAAATGTATGTGTATGTGCTGCGCCTGAAAACGCAGCACATAAAGACAGGGTATTGTTACATATCTTCTCCCCTTGGGCTAAAAGATCACTCCATCTTTTTCTGAGGCATTTGAAAGTCAACATCACAACAGGTTCCCCCAAAGCTATGCGCTAATACTCAGTAATGCTTCTTTTGAGCTCACAAAACTACCACCCACACGCAGGCAGAAAAAAAATACATCTGCATGTTTGTTACAAGAAGCTTTATACCTGTGTAAGTCTTTACAACTATTGCGAAACGTTGTCATGTACCGACATTGTGAATCTGGAAGACGTCACCTTCAACAGGTGAGCTAAACCGGACTGAGAGGTAACAAATCTATATTAAAGAAAAAAATATATAAGTACAATGATAACACATTGATCGCTTTTTGTATCCACTGATAAGGGGCCATCCTGCTCTATCTGAAACACACTCAGGCACAGACTGACCCTCTGTGGGCACCCTTGGTGGACAGGTGGTGGTGCCACTGCCTGTTGCTAGGCAATTATCAAGTCCATTACCCACGCTACATGCACACTGTGTTCTTTTTTTCCTTTGTTTGTGTGTATTAAGTGTAGAGTTACAGTGTTTTATTGCTCTGAGCACTTTTCTGTGAGCTGACCCTTTTAGCACCTGGCTCATATTTTTCTTTCCCTTTCCACAGAACCCTCAGCAATATAGCGCCCCAATTTACCGCGTTGCTTTATGCCTCATGGTTGGATTAGATAGTTAAGAGGCTGACCGTAAATCTGTTGAAAAAATGTTTACACTGATTTTTGGTCTTGTTGCTAAAGTTTTACTAAACACATTCCACATCAGATAGAAACTGTATGGAACTTAATAATAAGAAAAACTGTCAGAAAGTATAGGAAGATTAAAATTATATCCATTTGTCATTATTGTATTACTTGAGAATGAAGTACCAAACGGGAAAACCATGCTTGAGGCTGGAAAAAAAAGCTAGAACACGCTGTTCCTATGAAACAGCAGTGAAAATGCTGATCTGCTGAATGACTCGACCAGAAGACGATGAAAACGCTTAACAGAATCAGAAATGCGTAGATGGTTATTTGAGCAGGAGAGATTTCCAAAGGTGCCATTTTTCATCCATTTTTCACGACACAGAATCTATGAGAAACGTGACGGTTTCTTTGACTCTGAAGGTTGCTGCTCAAATGGACTTATGTTGAAGTGTTTTTTATAGCTACATTGGCTAAAAGTCGAAAAGTTCACCTGCATTTTAAGGTACAATTTGTATATGAAAGGATGTGGAAGTGAACTGAAGGAGTTTGAAGACTTTTCTACTCGTGAGATATAGCTGCACAAGGAAACCTTGATAGTGCTTTTAAGATCAATTTTTTTTATTAGAATAATTTTCATCATAAAACTAAGTGCAATTGCACTTAAGCACAGTTTATGACCCCTTACTGCATACCAGAGTTATATACAAGTCACATCTTTACATTTCTGTCTAATTATTCCATTATTTGGATTTAGGAAGTTTTCTCGTCAATCTTTTATCACCGTCTTTGAGTTAGGAATTTTTTATACGCTCTTGTGTCTGAGCGAGAGATTTAAGAAGTAAAATGCAAATCCATACCATTAGATCCCTAAGTGTGTGTGGCTTTGTGTGCATGGCTGGTGCATGCAGTCTGATATATAACACAGCAGCTAAATGCAGCAGCATGTGTGGCTGTAAATAACCGGAAAGCTATTAAAAAAGTTAGACAAGTGTAGCTGGTAAACACAGCACTGACTCAGGCATGTGAACAGAAACAGGATCCTCCTGGAGCCCATACATTCCCGATCTCAGGTACAGAGACAGATGGTCAGATGAATGGCTCAAGCTGTTAAAATGCCCCACCCCTCCATTTTCAGTCAGCCTGGAAGAGAGTGGATGTGATTTGATGGCTACCATGAGAGTCTGATACCCTGCTCCCAACATTCAGCCCATTGCGGGAAACTATTGCTCCCTAATGTAGAGATGATTGGTACTCTGATGCGATTACTAGTCCCCAGTATTCAATTAAAATCTCTCCTTTGAAAAAAAATAATGAAACAAATACATGCTCTGCGGCAAAAGGCATTACTGCACATTCCGGTTGGTGTCTCAATGTTTACATCAACCTTGTTCATTCTTTAAGGGATATTAGGGAATTAGTTAAAACCAAAGAAATGCCACCTCCTTCTTATATTGTGAAAAAGGAAGATTAAAACATTTTTTTTAAACATAACTCCATGTTTAATATGCTAATTATTAAATTGTTTTTTTGCAGAGTTATTGCAAGTAGACAACAAGAAGACTATTGAATTTGTTCTGGTAGCAGGTAGTTTCCTTAGGTAGGTTCACATTTTTATGATGCAAATCCCACAGCTTTCTTCTTCTTTCTCCCCCAAATCTAACCATCCAGTTCGTCTGTCTGGGTTAATACTCAGCAATGAAGAAACAGTGATTTATGGATTAAGAATGTGGGCGCAAAATTAGATGTTTTATTCAGACTTGAGAGGAACTTATTGCTTTTTTTTGTTACCTTCCCACACCTTGCATTAAAGCTTATACTCTGACTTAAGAAGACACATTTGAAAATTTACAAAACTAACAATTATTTTTGTTAGAAACCTTTTTTTGGCTTGGAGAGATGACTGACTGACATGAAAAGGATGATTTGGACGTAGAGTGACGGAAGCAAAAACGGAACTATGAATTTGTGCATGAACTGTGAGGTTGACTATTGTGCTTGAATGCGCTCACAGCCAAGGTCACCCCGGCGGGCTGCATTTCTTGCCTCGTTGTCAGTTCATATGCTTGACGGCTACACATATACCTGTGAACGGAAATGGAAATGAGTCCGCTATCTCTTTGTTTGCTTGTTGTTGTTTTTGTTTAGTTTTTCTGCATTTGCATGTGTATCTAAATGTGTTGGTTTGGTTTGGGTCAAATGCAGGCTTGTGGAAAGGCATTGTTGAAAGGAAATGAAAAAACTGTGAATATTCATCAGCAGTGTTCTCTAGACAGCTACCCGTGTAGCCATCATTCAGGGTCCCAGTCGTCAGCAGTTACACATTCTCACACATCTTTGAGTGACTTGTGTTTATTATGCGCTGTCTCCTCATTGGAATAATTGTGCATTTTATGCTTTTTCCCACCTCATGTTTACACAAGCATGTTTGAAGTGATATCAATGCAGTGTTTGTTTCAGGGTGGGAGACGGACCGATATTTTTATTACCTCTGTCCCTATGAGTCATCATGTAAGCAGGATGAACTCCAGAACTCCTCTTCTTTTGGTCTTTATGACCTCCAGTTGCAGGTCCTGTGGCACAGCTCCCAAACTCTCTGCTTTAATTCCAAAGCAGCTCATGCAGGAAAGACAGGTGCACTAAACATGACTTATCTCTCACCTGAGTCCACCACGATTGGACACTAATTGAACCCCTGCGATTGTGAGCGGCATCCCTGCAGTCGGAATGCACGCACTTTCGCTCACATATATCTCTGGGAGTAATTCCGACTTCATTCTTCTGCAATCCAGAGAGCAAAGACGAGTCGTACGATAGCTCAGCAAGGAGCCGTAAACACTGCAGGTGAAATGGGGCTCGGAAAGCACACAACTGTCCCGGCGCTTCGCAGGAATATTCAAATAGTTTTTATTTTCCACAAGATTGGTTCAGAGTAATGGCTACTCAGTACTAGAAGAGATAAGGAGATGGGGAAATGAAATATGTTGGGCCGTAACCGGAGAATTAATGTGTGTTCCTCAGTCAGTTGTGGCAGGGAACAAGCAGATGGTTTACAAGAGGGATGGATTCATTTTTACACTGCATGTGGAGTGTAACCCATTTACCTGTTTGTTCATCACAGCATTGTAATGCAAACTAACTGGCGTGTCTGTGTTTTCATACACTTTAAATGGCAGAAACCAGACATGCTGAAATTAAGCCAGTGTTAGAAAAAAAATGTCGAAAAAAAATGTCACGATGATCCAAAGTAATTTAGAAGGACAGAAAGTCATAAAGTGAACAAAATGACTTAATTTCTGAAGATAGCTAAGAAGAGGATATTGGAAAAAAGATAATTGGATATTGGGAAAGAGCAGACTTGGGAGATTTGGCTTCCTTGGTAAACTCCAGTTGACCTTTTATTAGAGAAGAACTATTTTTAAGAGCAGATGTTCTGAGTTACTTATCACACACTCTCTGCTTGTCCTGACGTCATAAGCTCAGATATATTATTGTCATAGGGTCGAGTAGCACTAATGTTAAAACCACCAGCAGCCGACTATTCTTAGTCGGGCAATTACAGCACTCTCATTATTCTTCAACAGGGAGGAGGCATGTAAGTCATCATCTCTCATCACCTGCACAGCCCCTGGCAATAAATGCTCACAGTAAGATTTTGCACATACACTGACTTCCTCTGAAAGCTCATTATCAATACTTGCTATTTTCATTTGTCATCCTCAGCAGTGGAACAAATTTTGACGGTGTTTAGATATTGTCATTTGCTTATTGTGCTGTAATAGTCATCTGCCACAGGGAAAGCGTCTGGTGATTAGTGAAAATGCTTAAAAGGAAACCAGTGATATCATGTGGTGAAAGTAGAAATCTTCAATGAAATTACTCCTCACGGAACAAACAAGTTGTATTTGATAACAAAAGCTATTTTTACATTTGTTTTTCCAATGCTGACTAATTGAAATATTGAAACACAAGAGATTTTACCCTCCACAGTATGCCACTGTACACTGTGTTGTTATATGCTTAAAATGCTAATTGCTGTGTAACATTTGCCATTTTCTGACTGAAGGTTTATGATTAGTTTCATTGGGACATATTTTGCTGTTTAGGTTTCACTGTCTGATTAATGAAGTAAGAATGTGTGAATGTAGGGAACGTTATTTGGTTTTTGACTGTACTTATATGTAAACAAAGAACAGATAAAAATGTAGATTTAAGAGTCATGGTCATGATACTTGCGTTTAAATAATCTATTTTATTTCTAAAATATCAGTACATTAATATAAAACGGCTAGAAATAAAATAGCCAAATTCTTTGAATAAATCAGGACAATTTTGTAAAACAGCAAACTGTGATTTGATCATGTCACAGCATCCTTTAAAATAAGTATGCAAATACGTCAATACAAGATTAAAAAATGCAAGAGGGTGTAAGGCAGAAAGTTCCAAAATGAACTATCTTCTCATGCACCAGTAATCAGTGTATATCAGATTTAGGGGTGTTTTCATTCAGACCTCTGCTCTGCTGTAGAAACTGTTCATTAATTTAAAGTGATATATAAAAGCTCAGCTATATTTACACCTACTATTATCTTCCACAGAGAAAGTTTGATGCGCCAGGTTGTATTAAATTACACAAAAATGATAGTTCACTCTAAATTTAACAGAAACACTTGAATTATTTTTGTTGTGTCACTGTAAGGTTGTTTGCTCTCTGATAGAAAAAGCCACAAGGCAGGCCATACTTACATGAGTGACATGGTATCAGTCTAAGGGCTATCACCTCAGGTTGGGATTTATTTAGATTCCTTTGAAAACTTTTGGGTCTTTAACTTTCATTTTCAGTTATAGTTTTGCTTTTGTTTTAGATGCTTTGCCTTTCTTGTAGTCTTTCTGTAGAATCCCTATTTGATTAACTGATGTCACAAAACAAAACTGCTGCGCCAGATTGAAATTTGAAGCAGGAATAAACATTAGACGTTACACAAACCAGTGACACAACATCACTAACATCTTTTAAAGACCATATGCTTTGGGCCACTGCCTCAAAACCTGCTTTGATGGTCTCTAGTGGGTGCGATGTGATAGTTTTTAACTACCTTCTGTCTTTGCTTATCTCTACAATTTAGCCTTACAGGATTTAGATAGCAGCACTTTTAAGATTAAAAACCTTTGGATCTCAGAATTTATCTGAGTCGTTCAGAGAAGAGAAATCAGACAGGGAGAGATAATGAGAAAAAAAGCCAGGAGGAAGTCACAGTACCATCCTCCACTCCACCCCGCTCCCTGTGTCATGACAGTGTGTTTGTGTGTGTTGGACAGGCGGAATGGCTTGTTTATGGGCAGATTAATTGCTTTTATGGCCTTGTTTCTTCTCATGAATGGTGCTGGGTGTTTTAATGAACACCCACGCTGCCTTCCCTGCAGCCTGCTATGCCGTTCCTGCTGCTGATTTTTAGAGCGTAGCCGGGCTTTAGCTAGAGTCTGCCACAGCTAACTGCCTAATGTTCACTTCATAGCCCCGCACAGGTGACTGATTTAATTTGTGTGTGTTCAGCTGTGCAGGCGGCCTTCTTGAGAGGCTCAGCGCAGGTGGGTGGGTCCACCTGAGGGTTGAGGGTGACCAGCAGTTAACTGGAGTGTGACTTTAATCATTTCCTGCTGTGCTTAAGTGAGGTAGCCCAGGTTTCACGCAGCGGACACAAAAACTCTGGAGCAAAAACTTTCAATGATGGAGTTACAGTTATAGTTATGTGAATAGGTGGGGGGTACCATTAAGTGAAGATGTTAGATAAATTAAATGCAGTTAAGTTCATATGTAGTACATTTACACAAATCGATAAAAAATCTAGTTAAATATCCTTTCGCTTTTCTACCTACTCCTCTATTCTCACCTTATCACCTCTAATCATGCATTTCCTCTCTCTCTCTTTTATGAATCCCATTCTCTCTTATTGTCTTCATTCCTATTACCTACCTATTACCTTGTTCTTCTTCTCTCGTTAATCAAGCCTGCTGGGTTTCTCTCTCCTTTGGCTTTCTGCTTCATTAAGCCTGAAATGGCAATGGAACATAGTTAATGGACAGTTGCTGCTTTAACTCACAACTCAAACCACGCTATAATTATTTGTTTCTTAGCCACGCGTCTCTGGAACAATTAGGGGATGCACAGTGCAATGCACTGGCTTGAAAATGCAGTTTTAAGACAAACAAGGCAAAGAAAATGGTATTATTTGTTGACTAATTTAGTGGAAGCAGAACAAATACAAAAAAGGATTTAGCATTTGTTCACTTAATTTAGTGGAGGCAGAACAAAGACAAAAAGCATTTTGCATGGAAGCAGCAATCAGCTCATGCTGTGTTGACCTTAAGTTCTGTCCCCCTTACAGGTTTTGCGTTGGACACAATTTCATTGTCCCTAAAGGGATAGCATACAAAAAAAAAATGTTGGGAATTGTTTTGTGAAGGAGGAGTTGTTTCACATCTGGGAAAAAGTTGTCCAGACATATCATCAGGGGTTTGAAGACTTTCCCAGCTTTAGAACAATATTACTGTTAGTTTAAATATCTATTTTGGAATTATTGCTAGTGGACTATTTGGGCACTGGAGGACGTGTTTGATGTTAAAAGGTGTCCTTGAAGTGTGGATTTTGAATATGTTCATTTATTTCAAAGGGGGATTACAAAAGCAATTCATTGTGCCGTATAGATATTTGATAAAACTTATTGAGAAACTTAATAAAGTAGTAAAACATTGGATTATCTTCACAAAAAAATCCCACAGGGATTCCATTGCTCAGTGTGCATTTCTTTTACTACTCTTTCCCCAGCTACGTTTACGACATTTTTAAGCAACAGGACAGATCCCATTTTCATATAATGTACGATAAAAAAAGAAAATGTAAAAACTTTATAGTTGCATGCATTTACTCTCAGCTCTTTGCATATATATTGCTCTTCAGCCAGTGGTGCAGTCGTTAGAATAGCTGCGTTCTGCTCAGTTACCATGGAGGACAGGTAGTATTGAGCGGTGTTGTAAAGTGAGTGCCTTTACTGTGTGTTTGTACTGGCATGTTATTGGCTGCCTTTACAACTCTGATTATGACCCAACAGGAGAGCAGAGAACGCTAACTGTAGAGGGCAAACGCTGGGAAGGCCCTTGTGTACATTTCCTCAGGCTCTGCATGTTTTCACAGTGATTAAAAAAGATGTCAGATCGAGGAATTAGTGTCTTAGATTTAACTGAAAATAGGTAATCACTGGATTAATCATCATTGGAATCTGTTGCATTGAGTATTGCTTTTATGAAAACTCATATTTCCTCTGTTGGCTCTTTATTATGCACTAAAAACTTTGCTGCTACCTCATACCTTTGAAATGTCCTCACAAATAGGCATTACTGTTTTATGGTTTGCTTTACCAACAAAATAATATGTGTAATGAATCACCTGCATGCAGTCACTTGAGTTTGAATTTTCCTTTAAAAATCTGCGAAGACAACAGACGCGTTCAGCTCGGTTAGAATTATGTCTTTTAAACTGACCTGTTTCTGCACCACTGTGACATGACACAGATGTTAACTCATTTGCTTCAACATCCAGTCTGTGTTTCTGTGTGATTTTGCGTTTTTACACTCACGCGCAGTTAGCTTTGGTCACTCATTTTACCTCTTCCATCTGGCATTGTCCACAGACTGGATCCTGACCTCTCCCCGCTCTCTGAACCTGCAGGGTCAGCCTCTCGTTAGCTTATTTATCACCTGTAAAATAACTACTGTGCTGTATTTCACATGCTGCCTTTTCTTTGATGGCTTTAAATTCCTTCGGATAACTGTCTTCATGCTTTCTCCATGCTCCATTTTCCTTCCATCTTGCAGCACATCTCCTCTCTGTCTGTGAGATCGTTAGTCATTAGCCTAACTCCCAGAGCAGAAAAAAAGGGCTTTGTGTGTCTTTGTGTGTCTTTGTGTGTATTACGTGCGACATAATGTGCAAGAGCCAGCTCTCATTGCAAGGGGTCACTCCAGGACTGCACTGCTGTTGTCTGGACACTGAATCTTGATGGGCACTGACACATCTGCACACACACACACACACACACACACACACACAGATATCTATGCAGGTGTCACAAAACACAGCGATTTCTTTTGTTTCCTTTTTTCGTCCCCCCCCCCCCAGATAAACACACACAAACACACACAGACACACACACACATTGGGTAGAAGAGAGCAATGAGGATGTGAGCATGGCGGCAGGGATGGCGCCGGTTGGCTGGGCCAAAGGACCCTTGGGAGATTTGACTGATTGAGGCTGCATCCAAGCCCTCTACATAGCCAGTGTGAGTCTGTGTATCAGTGCGTGTGTGTGCAAGAGGGGGGCAGTGCAGCGTGGCAGATGGTGTGATGGTGTTTAAACCAGCTAGGTTACTATCAACACTGTATCAGGTCATGACAGCTTTTTGGCTTGAAGGTGAGTGGAATAGCTCTGAGCCTCAAGGTTATACCTTTCTAAGGTTGGGAACACCTGGTCAGCGAGATAATCCATGCATGTAGGCCCAAGCAGCTAATGTTTATTTGGCTGGTTGCCTTTGTTTGTTTGATTACCACCGGGATAGAATCCCAGCTCTGCCTAGTTCTTTGTCATCAGGTAAACTGCCCTAAAGTAAATTCAGTAATTCAAGCAGGCTCTACCTTAATTAACTGAGGGAAATAAGGCCCATATTTTTATGGATGCTGACAGTGCTGTACAATAGATTTAGACTTGGTCATCATGGAGGCCATTTTCATGGTAGAGTGTATTTGCTATAAATACACCAATAAAGCACCATCAAGTATAGCCCCTGATTTCACCAAATACTTTTTTTTTTTTCGTGCAGTGATTTATTTACTTCATCCACGTGGGTTTATTTCCAATTGTGACTCATTTGTTGTTCGTGTTGTTCTTCATTTTTTTTACATCTGCTTACTCGGTTATGTTGTAGATATAAAATGTATATCATATGTGTGTGTTTAGGCCACATTGGTGCTAACCAGCTTGTGCTTTAGCGTTTCACTGTTGCCAGAGTTAATAAAGTCTGTCAGGGAAAGCGCACAAAGCTGGTGAGCCCTCTAAAAGTGTTGGATTATGACAGGGTTACCATCCGGAATCTCTTACCAGCACTTCACATCAGGAAGCTCATCAAGTATTAAAGAGGGAAATCAGCTTTGGCTAAGAGACTGTGAAATGCATACAGGACAAACAAGAAGTGATGTGAGCAAACTAGAGAGAGGAAAAATGAGGAAATATGTTTCCTATGCTGCGGTGGGAAAAGAAGACGATCGCAATATTGAAAGTAAGAAAGTTTGTATTGATGAAATACATCATGACTGTGTTTATTTAATGTCTTTTTTAGCACATTTGTCTCCTGTTATTCACTGTCTCCTAAAATGAGCTACGGGAGGTTTCAAGGAGCAGGAGAGCTATTTAAATCATGTGTGTGAGTGTTAGCATGTGGATCAGTCGAAGATGGAGGGGATAGATTTATACCCTATGCTCAGGAGAAGTGAAGGTCACTTCCGGGGGAGGCAATTTCTCCCTCCCCCTGGTTTCTCAGCCCTCCTAGTGTTGGTTTTTCTTTTTTTCTTTTCATTTTCTTTTTAATTTCCGTCCATATCTTTTTTGCTGTATTCAAAACCTCATGTTGAATGTCCACCTCAGCACCGTCTATCTCGAATTAATCTTACTTTTCAACCGTGGATATTATCTGTGATCTTTTGAAAAATGGCCACTTTCTCTCAATAATCTTTCATCTTCACCCTTGGCTTTGATTTGGCTGAGATCAAGTTATCCATGCCACTGGAACTGGTTTGTCTGTCCTTTGTGTAATTGGTGGACACAAGTAGATCTCTCACTTTAAACAATGTGGTGTGCGGCCAGCTTTTAAGACATTAAATTAGTCTCAAAACAATACAGCAGGGACACGGTTCGTAACTTTGAGGCTATAAAAAAAGAAAAGAAATTGTGAAGCAGTTAATACAAAAACATAAAACTTTATGTTGTTGCAATCACCAAACCAAGATAATATCGGCTTATATTACAAATCAGCATACAGCTCAATGCTTGATTTTCTCAAAACTAAAGATAAATTTTCAGGTTAAGGATCGAACACAGTATGGACAGATATGAATAGGATCTGCAAGCATCCGCGCAGTGCAGCAGAGACTTTTTATTGTAAATGAAAAACAACCAATTCCCTCTATCTTATTTACACCGATTAGGTTAAAATTATACCTTGTGTTTTTTTTAAGCTATTCCTTGATTAATAATTCATTTTAGGGGTTTATTCAAAGCCTAGAAAGACACTTTTGTAAATGCAAAATCTCTATTTAGAAGTGGTTGCATCTTTTTAACTCTACATGCTAAAACAAGGAGCCTCGGCTCTGTCGAAGTGACCAGAATAGAATGACAAAAGTGAATGGTTTTGGCCCTCCTGAAGACTTGCGTATTGTAAATATCTTTCAGTTGAGCTCAGCTTTCAACTCTATGTGATTGACAATCCTGTCAAGCATAATCTTTACGACCATGTGTGTATGAAAAAAGACTATTTCATTTATTTGTCACACTGTTACAAACAAATCATTCATTTCTTTTCTCTAAATATCTCTCTTCTTAACTCTCTTATTTCCATTTGTATTTAATAGTGAACTTAAAAAGACTGATGAAGGAAAGAAGAAATATATTGGAGGAAGTCTTGTGGTTTGTGGCCCTCCTTAAGTCTATTGCCTTTATTGTTATGTTACGTCTACTGGGTTCAAGGTCTCTTCTACATCAGCATCTCTTCCTCTCGGCAGTCCTCTTTCTGCACTCTTCCTGTCCCCACCATAAATCCACCAACACACATATCTGCACACTCACATACAAATAAACACACACCAATCAATACAAGCCTGCTTGGCACTGCCAAAGCCCAAAATGACTATAGATTTTCTGTCCACTCTTCCGCTAAATTATGCAAACCTCTGGTTTATGTTCCGGTACTTTTTTGGCATTCTTACCCCAGAAATTGGATGAAAATCTTCTCCACTGATATGAAATGATACGGGTACAAGTATGGACAGCAAGAGTGAAGGCTCCTGTGTGAAACTAATCTATTGTTGTTGACATAACACTCAGCTTTTGGGTTGATACATGGTAAACTGCGTAATGTAAACTGTTGTAAATGATAAAATCAATAACATATATTAAGATCATTGTAAATGTCGTGCTGAGGTCAGGATTTTGTTAAAGTGGTGAATAATGCCCGCCGGATATCAGTATGACTGTTTTGTTAGTGTACACACACACACACACATCACCATCAGTCATAAAAGGGTAAAAATGAAAGAGCAACGAAAATGTTGTTGCAATGAAGATGCAACCATTACAGTGAGGGCCTGAAGCCTATCTCAGCTTACATTGTGCGAGGTACACCCTGGACAGGTAGCCGGTCCATCACACGGCCACACAAAGACAAAAAAGACAGACACGCAAACTCCTGAGGTCCGTCTAGTCGTCTCAACATCCAGTCTGGAAATCGGGAAAACCCTATGATGACACACCAGCCACGCAGTTAATGTAGTCTTCTTCCAATTTTTAAAAAATAAATTAACAAAAATATATTTTTCCAGTAAACGTATGCATTCTTGGCAAAGAAACTTACTATTTCTATGACAACAAAGAAAAAAATTATAATTGTTGTGTTTGTTTTTCTTTAGGGTGACCAATAATTACACAATTAATACTTGACAGAAACTCAATCTTAAACTCACTCGCTCATTTATAGACTCTTCATAGCAACTTTTGTGCCCAGAAAGGAAAACACAAATTAAAAGGAACTTTTTGAAAAGGCAAAAAGACTTGTTCTCTTTGATGATGAAAATATCTCTACTGTCGTCCAAAAGACTTCTTTGTTTATTTCTCCAAAAGGCCAATGCTGGTCAAAGCTCACAAAACTAAATATGTATCAGTGCCAGTCTTTGCAGCTTTCTCACACAAAATAACTTGCACTTCGTTATTAAATCAACAATTCAATGCCAACTGTATTGATCTGCCCCTTAAACTATAACCTATTTTTGTACTATATCACAGAAGATCTAAGTGGTGGGAGGTTGATACTTCCAGTTAAGTTGAGTAAATGGAATTTTCTCTCTCCGTGTCAGGTCATAACCATGTATGAATGACTGCATCCAGATGTGTCTGTGTATTTATATACGTGTAAGTGTTTAAATGTGTGCGGGTGTGCTTGTGTGTGATTATTTCTAAGGTGGGCTAATAGTTTGTCTGCCCAAACCTATGATGGGGCCATCAGTAACTCTAAGGGGAAATTGAAACGATCGGCTCGTTCAGTCTCCCAGCAACTCCATTACCTTGAATATCATCCCCCCCCCCCACACACACACACTCACACACGCTCCCTCACAGATACACACACCTTCTGTCCTCATCTATTCCTCCATTTTCTCTCGGTCACTCTCACTTGCTGATTAAAGTCTGTTTTCTTCCCCTCAATCCAACTTTTTACTCTGGATTTTCCTGACTCTAAGTTATGTTAGTGCTAATTTCAGTCCTATTTTTCTTCAATGTCTGTCTGAAAAATCCCAAATGATGGTCCTTTTTTTAAGTCTGCTTAAAAGATCCTGAATGGATGTGAAAGTGTGACACTGATGGAGATTGCAGAACACAGAGAACACTGTCTGCTAAGGAAATCATCAGGACAAATTTTAAGATGTTGAGGCGAAACTCAAAAGCATTCGAGCAATAATTGGGTTAAGAAAGAATCCATAGATGGGCTGTAGTTATGCATTCACCCAATACTCTATTGATCGCAAAAATCAAGAGGACAAGATAGACAGCAAAAGATGAAGAAACTTCCCCTTCAAGCATTATCGATTGGTAGTCAAAGTAATTGATTTTGTCTAATGAGCTGCTTGTTCCTTCTTGAAAAAAGAGTAATGAGAAAAACAACGCCTGCCACACTGAAACAAAGTACCTTTCTGAAGCTGATATGTTTTCATTGAAATAAAAATAAGTAGGACGCTATTTAATTGTGTGTCACCTGTTCCACATCAAAGGTGCTTCTTTCCTCTACTGGAAGTATCCCGACTTTTTTTGCAATGAATATTAAACACCAGGGACCAGAACACACAGAGACCACTGCAACAGCCTGTAAACATTTATCATAGTGTGCTAGTGTGTTTGATAGATGGTATTTATTCCTCGGTTTAGCTTTTTTCACACTTTTTTGTGCAGTGGAACAGAAAGTCAAATGATAACACGAAATTTGGCTGTAAACACAAGCAACTACACAGTAATCAAGGAGGTGGATGTTCAGTGCCCTGATGTGACCCCCTTGGCTCATCAGGAACAACTGCTCCACTTAAACTTTGCTGCTCCGTTGTAATTGAATTAGTCTGCTCAATTATGTAGAGGCAGGCCTGTCCTCATTACACACTGCTATTAAAACACAAGAATGGAGCCGAGGGGAGGAGAGCAGCTTGCAAGAAACGGAGAGGGGAGCTATAAGACAATTTAGTAAAAGCGTAAAGTTTTACTGCTCTGTCTTCAATCTGTCTACCACATCTGTACAGTAGTGCCAGAGCCACATGAATAATGTCTTCCTTATTCTGCTCTGCCTGTGGGCTGATTGACTGGAAAAAATCTTTCTTCCTCACATACCGTGCGGCCTTTCCACTTCCTTAAGACGGCCTCTTAGCTCAGAAAGCGGGTCACAAATATACCACTCACAGATATCAACATGTCCACAAGCTCCAGGGAAACCCCAATCATCTCCGGAGCCTGCATAATATCCTACATGTTCACTACTCTATTCTGAGTCCTTGACTCTTAGTTTACCTTTTTTATGTCTCCCTCACACAGGATCAACTGAAGAGCCTCCAGAGTGGCTACAAGCATGTTAATGATAAAGGTCTTCAGCTGCAGAGGTGGGTTTGCTCATAGGCACACGCAGTAATACACACACACAGGCATAATGAACAGCCTTGCTCCAGGGCTTCTGTAAAGTAAAGACTGGTTTCTGTGCACATGGGTTTGTACACATCATTATTTAATTACTGATAACCTATTGGAGTTTTATGGATTGCAGTGTCCTCTGAGTGTCCCCTAATCCTTACTCCCTTCTCTCTTGCCTAGTAATCATCTGACCACAGACCTTGACAACAACATAAATGTCAACCTTCCCCCCATTGAGACCAAGGTGTTGATGTAAGTCAAATTTAATTCTATGAAAGGATAAAATGAGGAAGAAAGAATTGTATTAGGTTTTGATTTGACCAAACAAAATAATATCTTTTTTTGTCTATAATTTATGTATTTTTTACCAATGCCTTAAGACAGCAGTTTCACAGCTGAAGTTCAAGACCGCATGAAAAAATAAAATAATCAAACCATCTCTCAGGAAAATTAACATTTGAAAAATAACAAGAAGGGAAAATCAAATTTATTGTGTAAGTTATGTTTGCTTATGTTTGATCCTGGCATGTATATTGAGGAGAGTTGTTGATGAATAATGGTCCAAAGTCTGATAGTGAATCAGTCTTACTAGAACTCATTAGTACACTGTGTTTATAGCAATGAGACTCCAATATATTATTATATTGATACTTGGTTGATTATAATGTATAATCCAATCGTATGAAAATTTATTCATGTATGTGGCAGTCAGCTCTCCTTAAAGAAAGTCTAATTCATCATATATTTTAATTTTGTGTCTCTGCTTCTCCTGTAGTATCCAGCGAGCCTGGCGGGACTTCCTGCAGAGACAGGAAGTGGAGAAAAGGAGCCCTTCCCCTCCCTCTCTCTCCTCCTCTGACAAAATGAGTATGTCCATCAGCATGATGACCCTGTCAGATGGCAGCACCCCTGTAAGTCATACAAATATTCCTTTCGAAATATGGAAACAGAGGACATGTTGTGTCATACGAGTGACTGTGTTTGGGGAAGGTGAAGTCTGAGAAATTCTATTCTAATAACAATATAATCGGATAGTATCTGTAGCATTGAAATTATTGGAGATATTGGGGTTTTCTGCTGGGTTTTTTTCTGGTTTTTGTAGAGAGATTGTGCTCCTGTTTTTGTCCAGAGGGAGGCAGCAACTAACAGCCGGTCTTTTCCAAAGAGTAAATATGAAAGGATGTGGCCTCTGTAACACACTGGTAAATGCACACTTTCCAACAGCAAACAGATCCTAAGCATGAAAATCAGTGGAACGGGCATTCTCAGTCAGAACAATGTTCTGCCTTCCATTTACCCAGATCATACTAAATCCCCTGGATTTCTTCTCCCGAATCTGCTGTGGTCATTAGAATTCTGTACTGACTTTACTCCGGAGCCTGCTGGTTGAATAACACGTGCCAGCTACTCCTGCCTACTAATCTCTGAGCCTGGAGTCAACAGGCAGGTTAAATCTCAGAGATGGCTGGGAGAGTTGTGAGTTAAGCACACTTGACTACGCGGTGGCCACTGAAGGAGAATGTTTGGTTTGTATTCTTGTGGATGAAAGCAGGGGTCGGATCAGTTATGAGTGAAGAGAATTCCAAGTCAGGGGAGGCAGAAATAGAAACGTGCTGCATGGCTGTCAGGTAACTGATCTAGCAGGCGGTGAGTATACACGCCACGAAGGTTGTGGATAAAGTCATAAAGGATTGTTTACACACACACACATGAAATGCCCACACATGCACACACACACCCTTAATAGACACTGGTTGTGTTTGAGATCCTTCGGGATGGCTGGAAAATGCTTAGCTCAGTGACTTAGACCTGCTGACAAGGGCAGATGATCATCACTGAGAGAAAGTGAGAGTGTGTCTGTGTGTGTGTGAACATGAAGAGCCTAAGGTCAAGGGAGATGGAGAGCAGCAGAGAAGAGAGGAAGATGAAAACCAAACGTTAGCTCACTGGTTGACTCTGCTGATACTGTGCCTCTGCTCTTTTATTTCCTTGACAGAGCAAACCCCCCCCTCTCTCCTCTCATACTGTGTGATTTAATTTCTTGTTTAAAAACCAGACGGATTGCAATAGCCCAACAATATGTTCTATATCATCCCAACGCTGTCTCGCCTCACAATGTATTTCTCACATTTTTCAAATCTTTCTTTGCAGTAATGCTTTTGCAGGATGAGACAGCTTGCCCATGTATGAATTTCTAACAGTTTGATTTCTGTTGACCCAGCAATACATTCTCAACACGCACAGATACGTGCACTCATAAGAGATGGAGTCATATTTTTCTCCAGACACTGCGATGTGGAAGCCTTCGCTAAAGTGATTGAATTTCGAACCTCTGTGACTATAACATCAGTCTTTGACAAAAGCTTGCCGCTTGACGCCAAATAGTATGTGTTGGTTTGCACGCGTGAAACCAGGGCCCTATGTGGGTGTTTTCAAGGGAATGGGCCCACTGTTCCCAGTAGAAAGATTTAGCTGACTGCGGCTCTTAAATGTGTTAATGATCTTTCACACCGTTACTCAGCTCACACATTGCCATGGCAATTTTGCAAAACAGAGACATCTTAGATATTTCTCTTTTTAATCTATATCTCTTCTCTATAGCAACAGCAGTACGGGACGCTAAAATTATAGGTTTCATTAAAATGGAGCCTAACAATACTCTGGCCTTTATGCTCAGATATGAATCAGCTGTCTAAATTTTATTGTTTCATAATATAGTGTCGCATCAACACAGTCAGCCGACCACCTACAAGTGCACGCACACAAGGGTGAGGACATACACTCAAACACATGGATACAAAGATCTCTGCCTCTTCAATTTTAGACTGTCTAGAAGATAGATGTGTTTTTATTACCACACATCAATCAATACTGTTTGGGGACTGGGTAAAGGTTTTTTTTCTGGCAGGGTTGGAACAAAAATACTCGAGAAATGAGGATAAAAACAGGCACCCGGAGAGTGCCAAAAGATCTTAAGACTTTGTTAAAACATGAGTATGTTTAGGTTTGCCGTCTTGAGTTTTTCGCCCATGCATTTTGAGCGTGGGAGCTGTCCTTTGCCTGGGTGCTGATTTAGGATGTTTAATGCAGTAGCAGAATTTCAACGCTAGAGGGAGAGCCTGTATCATGTTGTGCTTTTAGCTATACTGTCACTGTCTTTCTCAGTAAAACACAAATATTGGCATTTTTTGGAACACAGCAGCTTTAGAATATCAAAGGGAATACAATTGAAGAGAAACCATGCCCATTGTTTTCATTTGCATAGCTAGGTTGGTTTAAAGACACCCACTTCCATTTTTCTGCATAATGGTTTATAACAGTAACCCTATGATAGGCACCCATGGCCACCCTACAAAAATCCAATTATGGTGCATAAAATTTAGTAACAGTATATACTTCAGCAGTAGTGTCTGTAACAATGGAATAAACTTATTTTGTTTGTAGATTCTCAAAAAACAGAACATCTGGACAATGCATTTGTATTTTAACTGGTATGGGGTACAGAGGGGCAAATAAGTCCATCTGTTTTGCTGCAGTGAGACTGGGCTGAGCAGACCAGAGCCAGCTGTCTTGCATTTCAGCCTCTGCCCCCTCCATCAGTGCTCTATTACCATTCCCTCCTTTTTTCTGACATGTCATAGTTTATTTTTGCCTTCTCTTTCATATTTAATGTCTGTTTTCCTGCCTCCTACACTAAATGCTTCTCTGAGTGTCCCTGCATGTTTCTCTGTGTGTTTCAATCTATCTTTTTAATCTCTCGCTCACCCTCCTACTGTTCTCTTGGTTTTATCGGGTCAGGCAGCTGCAACTGTGGAAACCTGCAAGCGGAGATAAAATAGGTTAGGCAAAGTTTAGAGAACTTTCACGGGGTTACTGTATGTCACCGTTTTATCTGCAGCACAGACACATAAAGCGGATGAAAGATATGACACATTCAGCGGCGTGGCACCACCAATTTAGCTCCTCGAGTTAACCCCCGGGTCGCCTTGGAGTTGTCCTGAAATAACCCGCTGACTTTTCTGTGGCTGTCTCTAATTCATCTTAATACAGTGCATTACAGCTTCAGCAGATTAGTGAGCCAGTAGGCTGCACTGCTTGTATCCTGTGTCAAAGGACCCTCTATCAAAGCATTTACCCATTGTGCTAGTTTTACCCTCCTAATCCAGGGCAGGGCACAGATTGTTGCTCTTTTATGAAGCACAAATAATCTTAATCCTGCAGTCGTTCTTTTATTCACCCCACGTGCCAACCCTTTATTTCTATACATTGACAAAAAAAAAGTAGCAGAGGTCTTATTTCAGTTTTCTAACATGATTGCAGAATGGTGTCTGTCCTGCAAGCTCAGTGTGCCCTTCTTATATTGTAGTTACTGAACCCTATCGCTATGGTGAAGTGAAATGAGCTTTAGTTAGTATTCTTGATATGATTGTGCTCATTTCAAGGAGGACCGTTTAAATGAATGAGAGACCAATTTTTCTTTGACATGAGATATTATGCCGAAATAAATGTGCAATGCAGCAATCTCTGAGGCCGCGAGCAATATCCAGTTCTTTTGTTATGGTCCAATAGCTTGTGGATAGATTCTGAATAAACCTGCTGTTTTCCTGCTAGCATGAGGACATGCAATTTACCCAGCATTGTTTCAAGAGCCACAATATTATTCTCAAACGACACAGCACCAGCTAAGTCAGCAGTCTGTAACATGCTGCTACCCTTCCAAACATTGTCTTTTCCCAGTAGCCTTTCCTACCTTCTTATCCACTGAGGAGCAGAGCATCCCAGCAATGATTTATGGTAATTATGCAAATGAAACATAAGGCTTTGGAAATTAATGCTAACCCCCACCAGTCTCTTGATCACTGAAGGATGGGTGTTTCTGGAGCCAATTCTTTTTTCAATCCTGTTACTGTAATACCAGGACAATGCAAATAAAAAGCCTAGGTCAGGAGATTAAGGATTGCCTTGAATTAGTTTGGGTTCAGAGAGGCAGTTCAAATTTAATTGTTTCTTTTCATTAGGTGCAAATTGATTAAAAAAGGCTCCGTACACGTGGGTTTATAATCTGTTTTTATTCCTCAGGAGTGATGCTGTGTCTGTAGACTGCATATTTCATCGACATAATCCCCTCTGACATAATCTCTCACCTAGATAAGATGTGCTGCATGGTGCTGGTGCAGGTGTGGCTGTGAGGAGTCTATGTTGTGTCTGGTCTGGGTTGAGCGACTGGGTGGAGCCAGAGAGTGTGTATTAGCACGGCTGTGAAGTACCGGCCAAGGTACAGGTGGACAGAATTATCAGTGAGCTCAGATAAACCATCACCACATGCTAAACCCATAGAGCAACACTGTATCTAGGCACAGTGTCAATCTATTTGCTTCTGTCTGCAACACACTTGAAAGAATAACTTCAGCAGCATTGAATGTGAAAGAAGAATATTGATATCTTATGCCCTTGGGCCTCAGTCAAGTTTCTTTCTGTGTTTCAACCACTCCGCAGCTATGTGAAGGACATTTATATGACTCTTATAATTATGTATTAACGTGATGGAGCCTTCTGTGTAACAATGTCTAATGGGGGGCAGTGAGGTCTGACTTTCTGCTAATCACCTGCCAACAGAATGTCAGGTCTAACATGGAGCCTTTCACACCAGGGACATACCATGTCATCTGTCTGCTGAAGTGTGTAATATTCATTATCGGTATGGGACATGCTCTGTGTCATATGTGCATGTGTCTGAATGTTATTTAGAAAATGGATGAGGGTCTTTCATGCACACTGAATGTCAATCAAACCAAGCGATGTACACGTAACGTAACGTACTTTGAAAAGTTAGCTTGAGCGAGTTTTAAGTGAGCTCACAAACTGTTTCATTATACTTTGGACATTTCACTAAGCCTGCCCAGAAGCTGGTGGGACAGTTGTGTACAAATGGTCACTGCCCTTGCTTCAGAGTGACGTCATGTTGCTTTTGTATTACCTATCAGAATCCACAGGAGGTCACTGTTCTGCTTTGTTGTGACAGTCCAACAGGGAGGAGTCCAGCTTCATATAAAACCTGTACCACAATGGAACTGTCCTTTAGTCTCTAGTCTTTGTTCGATGTCAATTACAGTGGAAAAAAAATGTTTAAAGCTGGTACTGCAGGCAACCTCAATATTGTGAAAAGGACAGTCATTAAACCCCCTAATTTTCTGTTATAATCCAATTCAAGAGTCTCTTTTTTATGATAATATCTCATTATTTCTAATTTGCAATTAAAAAGAGAGGTGAGTTTCTGTTAATTCACTATCTTATCTGTCTCCTTTTTCATTTCCTTCGCTCCCTGTGTTCTTGCATCGCTCTTTCCTTGCATTTTCTCCTTGAGCCTTTTAATTTCATGATACTTGAATAAAATATTAAAGTGCTTCAGGATGACGTCAGACTACTGAACAAGTTGCTGGGTTTTCCATCCTGCCTTCTATTTATAAATGTCCTTTCTTCTTTTTCTTTTTTTTTTATCCTCAGCGGGCTTTATTGGTTTGCTGTGAATACATCTTTGATGGCAAAATATATGTAACAGCAGCGGTAAGAAATGCCTGACCTGAACTCATGAGCATAAGTGCAGTTGTACTTGCAACATACATTTTGATTACTTTACTGACACTACAACTCATAATATATAGCTGTAAAAAGTCTTAACATCTCTCACTCATTTTCTAAATAGCGGCTGTGATTTCTACTTCTGAACTTTGGTGAGAGACATTGAAAAGCTGAACAGGGTGTGTGGAAATGTAATGTATGTATGTTTATACAAGACAGCACATCTACACAGATCTTTTATCTTGTGGTTACACAGACAGCGCATTGTGTGGTCCAAATTGCTTTGACGTGGAACACCAAAACATAGTTGGCCCTCTCAGTCATGTCAAGACAAAATTATTTGTATAGCACATTTCATTTACAGAACAATTCAAAATTTTTAAAATAAAAGCGTTGCAGCAAAGAGCAGGAAAAAAACAAAATCATAAATAACACAGATATTAACTAACTATTAACTTTTCATTATAAACCAGCAACCATCTAGTTTAGTTAAAAGCTACTGTGCACATTTCATGCAAGGACACATAAGAAAGAAACGTTTTTAATCTGGACATTTAATGAAAGTTCAATGTCCACTGGCAGTTTTTCCCACTTGATCCTCTGAATGTTAGCCAAACCAGTCAGGGGAGTAAACAAAACACATTCCACACATACATATATATACCTACTGTAGTATTGAAATAATAAAAAGCAAAGACAAAGCCTTTTATAATGGTCTATACTGTGCTGTGAACCATCAAAGCAAGCCAACTGCCAACTGTCTGTCGCCCCCTTGCTTTCTTCCTCTCCTTGACCTTTATGTCCTCACCTATCTGCATTCAGTCAAGCAGATATAACTGACCATCAAAGACTGTTTGGAGATAGTGGTCATATGGAAAGTCACCGACTGATACAGTTATGACTCACCTTTGACCTGGGATCTATTTGTTGTGGTTTTTGTTTAGATACTGTAATCATGAACAGATTAGTAATGTGCTGCAAAGTGTAATCCACCAAAGATTTTCAATCTGGTTTAATTTTTAGGAATATCAGATCAGAAGTCATTTTTATCACTTACGTTGCAAAATGTTGAGAAATCTGTTAAGTTATTTGAAAGTAATGATTTTTATAAACATTAAACTTTTCATCCATTTAACTTATACAACAATACAACATTTATTTTGTTATATGTATTATAACTCACTAATCTAACATAGTTTGAAATAATTAATGATGCAAGGATCCTTTACTATTACATTTGAATAAGCGATCTGAGTTCTGAAAATTAATTTTTAAGATTAAAGGTAAACTCTTAAATCGTACTCCATTCATATCCCCACAGAGGCAACATTTAATCCAAGTGAGGCTAAAAAATGCCTAGTGTTCCCGGCTGACATCCAGTGCCTGATGCTGGAGATAGACAATGTCTTATTAAAAGGGGAAGCATCTCTGCACTCTCTCTGAGCCTCACACTTAAACCAGAGCAATCGCATAAACAGACGCATGTAAAAAAGAAACAGACAAGAGGCAAAGAAAAGTGTGTGTGCGTGTTCATTTGTAAATTGCTCTTTTTTCACTTACATTAAATTTTTTCACTTACATGAGCTGTGAGATGTGTGTGTGTGTGTGTGAGTGAGATAATCTATGTGAGACACAGGGTGTAAGGAACAGCCTGCAGCACTGTTCATATCCAGCCTCATTTAACCAGATTCCACTCCTCTATTATCAGCAGGATCATTATCCTCGCTCCCCTCTGCCCCAACTGCCTCACTTCAACTGGGACTCAAGGTGGCAAAGTAAAATATGGAAGCATGCGACACACTCACACCCACTCAAAATGCCTATTATTCTGTGCTCCTGTGACTTGTGAACCACAAAACTAAAAATAGTCAACTTTGGTGTGTGTGTGTGTTTGTCTGTGTGTATGTGTGTGTGTGTGAAGAATTCCTGGGGCAGTTTAAAAATTGACAAAATGAGGTTAGTGCAGCTGTTTGTGCGTGTACACGCGCCTTCACTCTTGACACTGGTGGTTTGCCAACCGCAGCTGAAGTGTACACCAGTGTGTCCGGGTAACAACGTTGCATTGCTGAGCATGGTGTTGTGTTGTTTGTGTTGCAGCGCACGGTTTTATGTATGTGCTTATTATAAGGCAAATCTGTCCTCAAAATATGAAATGGAGCATTAACCCACCTCTCCCTGGATGTGTCGAGATTGTGTTAATTGCTAAGAAAAGATGAGCAAAGTGAAAAGTAAATCAAATTGTTGGACTACCATGCTGCGTTTTTTTGAGGAACTTTGATTTTTCTACACTGTTGTTCTTGTCTATATGACAGTCTTCTCCTGCCCCTGAACTGATTTTTATGAGAAGTTGTCTGTGTTGTTATTCAACTTGAACAATCCCACTGCTTATTCAGCCCTGTGAGATCCCACTAATAGACACAGCGGCTGCTGGGGCGTGGAGCGGTAGGTTTCACTAAACCAACTCTGGAAATATAAAAGACAGCACGCAGACCAGACATGGAGTGTTGTGAATATGTCTGTCTGTATTGGAGTGTGTGTGTGTGCTCTCTCAGATGTGACCGTCTAAGCTGTGATTTTTATGAAAATACTGAACTAGCAGTCTGTTTGAGAAAGAGAAAGAGGGACGAAGGGGATTTTGTTTCTCGGTTTATTGGTTTGGCATTTAGAGAGTGGAGAAATCCTGGGGAGAAGAAAGACGAAAAATGGATTGAACAGAAGGCAGATAAAAAAAGAAGGGAGAAAAAAGGGTTATTCTCCGTACTATTTAGTGATCTGGTCTCCAGAGGGGGAAGAAAATGATATCTGATTAATAAAAAGATTGATAGGAGGCTTCCTCTCATTTAGTATCTTCTACGTGCTTTCTTTGCTCCCTCAAAGCAACTTTTCCTGTCAATAAAATTCACTTTAGTTATGATGTACATGTATAGGGACTGATTAGGGAGGAAAGAAATACAAATACAATAAGTTAAAAAAAAATCTATTAATAAAATATGGACCCAATCATTTTACACTTCTCACCACACAACCGCATAGACATGCACAAAATGTGATTTAATTAAAATTAGATAAGTAAATAAAAACAAATTCAAAACAAACTTTTAAAAGCTCCAATACTTATAGACATTCCATAACTGCAACCCAGTGAAATATCTATAAAATTTAAAATCATTATTTTTTTATTGATGATCTATTAATTAAACGTTTCACCTTTCAGTTAATAGTGCAATTTTGTCCATTATAAATTGAACAATTTTTTATATACTCTTATTGACAAACAAACACAAATGGTTAAGAGAGTCATTATTGCTAAAATAGATTAATCGATTGTCTCATCCAAACACTATAAAGTCGGTGGAGCAAAAGTGGATTCTAACACACAAGTGAGACAATCTGTGATCACTGAAATTAAACTGAGTCCATATGTTTCCATTTAGAGATATGGGCCCTGTCTCAAAGCTGTAGTGCTGGTAATGAAATTATGCCTCTAAAACTGGACTGCTTCCACAATCTAGGACTTAAAGGACATTCAGACTCAGCACAACAGATAATAGTGAAAAACATATCCCCTATAAAATATCTCACAGGTTGGAAGATGCATTCTGCTTCTAAGGACAGAAAGTGCAAACAAGGTTTTGTCACTGGAGGTGGCAGTGGGCCCAAAATGAGAAAATGAAACTATGCAACCGATTGTTAAAGTACCGAGGACCCAAACAAAGTCACAAAAAAAATATTATAAGAATAAGACAGTCAAGGTTGTTACCTGCCAAGCAAAAAGGCCCAACTCAGTGTTGTCCTGTAAAAGAAAGCTAAGCAACTTCAAATAGAAAGTTACTGCAATGCTAATTTTTCGAGCCAGGAGCTGCTGATAAAAAAAGAAAGTATCTCTGAAAAAGGACATTTTTGCAGAAATTTGTACTACATTGTTATCATCCATTCTAAAGGGGACTGTTTGCTGAGTCCTAGAAAAAATATTTCAGCTGTAAAAAAAATAAAAAGCTTTGCTGACTGCTGAGTTCCTACGATGGGCCCTGTATCTTTAAAATAGCTCAAGCAAGCCATGCACGGCTGCTTATTTCTAACAGCAGAAACCACGCTCTTTAAGCAATGCAGTTTTTGCAAGGCAATCAAAGTTTTAATCATTTGGCCTTGAAGCACTTTTGCACGAGAGTGGACTTTCTATTGTTGGGCATGGTGAAAGATCTAGTGATGTGGTTCATACTGTAAGTTATAGGAAAGAAAGTGTTTGGAGGCGAGAGTGCTGGGAAAGGAGATCCTGAGTATGTTGGAGATTTTTATGCCCCATTAAGCTCATAAACTGATATCAGCTGTACCCTTTATCGTCACTCCCCCATTACACAGTGCTGCACTCGTATTAGAAGCATCATTCCAGACCCTATATTCATGAAGTGAATCACAGAACAAGCAAGAGTAGTTAGATATATACAGTAGATGATAGTGGAAGCTGGTTTCTATCCACAACCCAAAGGGATTAAATAGACGAGTGTGCCAGGAACAGCAGGTAAAATATGAGATAGAGCAGTTGTAAGATGCGTGGAAGAAGAACTGGGGCAAAGCAAAAGGATCATAATTAGACACCTGGAAGATCACAAACCAAAGTGTCACGTCGCACCTACCCGTCAGAGGGGAGACTTCACAGCAGCCCAAGTACAACTCATCATTCACATACATGACATCAGTCGGGGGGGGGGCAAACGCAAACAGTTTTTAGTATGTCAAGAGGGAAGACAGGAGGATGGAGGCGTGAGAGAAAATATGGTAATTGGGACGAGAAGCAGCATTTTCTCCGGAAAGACAGGATGCCAAGAAGACAGGCTTTGATTTTGGTGCATAATATAACGAGCAGAGGTGAAAGCAAGTGTCATGCAGAGGGGAGGCATATCGTCGGGGTCGTGTAAGTGTCAGGAGTGGAAAACTTTGAAGAAACACTTATTTTATAACACTTAATGTAATTCATTGTTTCAAATAGAGATCGGACACCTGGTTCTGGCTAGAGAACAACTTATTTGTATGACTGTTCATTAGTATTCTCCTGGGGGGAAAGTGTTACTTCTGTCCTATATGACCAGAATATGTTAAAGGTCAAAGGTTAAAGTACTCTAAATGGACAATTGTTAAGGCTCCTGAGTCTCACAGTAAGCATCCTCTCTCAGGAGTCTCATTTAGTTCTGCAATGTAAAACAGTATATAGACAAGACAATACAATACACATTTTGTAGTATGTACAATATTTTCATAAACTATAGACAAGTTTCGGGGGTCAAAGCAAATTCATCGTTTTAGAAGCCTTTGTATTCTTAATTCCCATTTTCTAGTCTAGTCTAGTGTTTTCCCACTGTGTCTCAGCTTCCTTATGACCGTTTTTGTGTGGCAAGACCTGTTTCTACAAAAGTACAAAAGTTTTATGTTACTTCACCAACCACATACTTAAACACACCCACTCAGAGAAACAAACACATCTCCTCACATATTTGTTGACATTTTAGAATAGAAATGTGATAGAAAGTATGCTTAGCAGATACTTAGTGTAACATAATAACTGTGACTCTGTGAGCAAGATTGTGGAATACATAAATTGCCTGCCGGAAATACTGTAATCCTCTTTGATAAGCAGTACAAAGCACCAGAACAACAACCTGTAGTTGTAGCGAAGTTAAATCTAACTTCAGTTTTTCAGAGGTTTCATATCATAAACCTTTCTTTATTCACAAGTTATTGTAGGGCTGCTGTGTGACCTGAGTGACAGTTTTGCTAGAATCAGCATCAGCTCTTTTTTGGTAATGTAACAAAGTTGTTGCTCTTTGTATTTTTATGAATAGTGCCACCCCACCCTCACCCGTACACAACAAAGACATTGTGCGTGTCCCCAGTGTGCGTTAAACGACAGCATATGCACTGCCACAGTCTACACACGATGTCTGCATTTTCACATCAACTGTCTATAAAACGACGCACGCAGGATTCAAGGTGAGCACGGAGGAGGCCTGACACCTTTTATTATGTGACACATGCCTGCCGCTTAGTGCTCCTCAGTGTCGACATTCACTCACTGACTGAGTTCACGAACTCTGAGAGAACTAGAGAGGTACAAAAAAAAGTAATACAAGAGAGATGTGGTATGTAGGGAAGGCTGTACAAGACATACAACAAAAAATGTCTGAGGAAGCACTTTCCGAAAAGTCTTTTCTGGGACTTCTCAGTGGCTTCCCACTCCTATTCGGATGTTTTGCTAAGAAAAAAGATCAGATCACGATTATAGCAAAAGCATTTTTTCTGCTTTGTAGTGAGCAGATCTCACTTGGGACAAGTAGAGGTAGAAAGTTCAGCAGGTAGGAGTGTAGAGAAGCTGACTAGTTTTGAGAGTTTTCCAGTTTTTTACACTTCTATTCATGTTTTATTAATCGTAGTTCTGGAAATGAATATCTTTTCGAACCCCAGCCTCCTTTCTGTCCTATAATATCTTATTAATTCATTGTCTCTTTCTCCGTGCACACCAGCTGTTCAGTATGCATAAATAAGTCATAGGATGATTTCCATTTGCAGAAGGCAACTGTTTTCCACACAATGTAGGCCTGAATATGGAAATGACTCAAGTCAGGGATGTACAGTAAATGTATTCAAATAATAAAAACATCAATCACAGCAAATGTATACACACTTATGTACCCCCATCCCTGATCAGCATACCCTTCAGTCTTTTTTAAATTCAATGTTGTGCTCTTTCAAGTAACATTTGGACAGAGGAATACACTCCACGTGCATCAAGTAAGACAACTATTTATTTGTTCATTCAGAAACAAATGGATCTTTGGTGCAAATCTATCTTGTTCAGTTAATTAAGGTAATACTGAAGTAAGTACTAGCGATCTGTCCGGGATGGACCCCGATTCTCACCCACTCACAGCTGGGAAAGGCTCCAGCCTATTCACATCAAATCAGAGACTAAGCAGTCACTAACTTGAATAGCTGTTGATGTGATGTATTACTGCAATCTAAAGCAAAAGACAAGTTTGGTTATGCGAATGTTGGGCTCCAATGAATCATACAGTTAATGATGGCCTGCTTTAGTCAAGAGTGTTGAAGATCAAGTCTGGTTTATGCTAACACTGCAGTATTCTTCTTAAGATGCCTTCAGTTTCCCTCTGTAGTGCGATACAGCAAGTGTATTGATTTTTCACTCTTTAGAAAAACTTACACAAAACATGCACAAAGAAGTCATGTGTCTTTTTGTACATCTCGTAAGAGCATCTGAGTCACAATGAGCTACTACTTTCCAAAGATTAAGTTGTAACAAAGATTGTAGTAATAGTGTTAATTTACCTGTATTAAGGTATTTCCATTAGATATTTAATACATATGTTTGATATTTCAAATGACCCTATTCACAAAATAAAAACAGTGGAAGTATAATTCTTTTTCTATAGCACTTTTGTTTAAGAGCGTAATGTTCTGATTAGTTGAGATCTTTTCTGAAGGTTATACGGTTCTGTATCACAAAGATCAAGTAGAAGATAAATGTTATATTTATCTTGCATATACAAGTGAGTTACTAAATCACAAATGCATTGGAAAAACTGCAAGTGTGTAAAAATAAAAGGCAATGCAGAAAGTATAACAATTTATTTTGTGTAACCCCATTCTTTGACAACGCTCTTTTTTTGTTGTTATTATTCTTGTGGTGTTGTGGCTTTTCAGCACTGTCAGTGTGACATCAGTCGCAAGGGAAATACTGAATGTGTATTGTTCTTTGTTGTGCTGTTTTTATATCTTGCATGCTAATAACCAAGATCAGTCTTAGTTAAAATGTGTCAAAGGCATAAGAACAAATCAAGGCTGAGTTGGAGATATAAAGCCATTGACTTTATTTTTAGAAGACACACTCTCGTCGAGGTCTTGCATGTGTTCACAGAGACTACATTTGGGAACGCCTGTCTGCCTGAATGTGCTTTTAAGTGGAAATCACTGGACCATGCCTCCATATGTCTGCCCTCGATGCAGTCAGTGTCTTTGAGTTATGAACTAAGATTAGCTAATTCACTTTTCACTAATGCAGATTGCTCTACTCAAACACAATTTGTTCAGTGTGTTTCTGCTCCCCTTTGTCTCTATAACATAAAGTCTGTCTGGATTTGTGGCACATTCTTAGGCTGGATTAAGAAACATAAGGTGTGAAGAAGTGAAAAGTACTGTTAACTCATGATGACACTATATATGTGAAGGCCATAAAGGTTATGAAGGAATTGGAAAGATTTATAGGAGGATAGCTTTGAATTGTAATCACCATTCAGCATTATGAAAAATCCTCAGGTTAAACATGACATTAAGTGTCTGCCTTAAACACAGAAAACTGATTTTGGGAGTAGTTTAAAACTACATGGAAAGAATCTGACAGCTATCATAATAATGAGCAATTATCTCATATGAAGGAACACATATTGTGGTGGCTTGGATCCATTTTAGCAGCTTGCTACTGTTGGAAGTGTCATCCTGAAAAAATACCATGAAGTTTTTTTTTATATTATATTAATTGTTATTATTATTAGTTGATTCCATCCGAAATTCACATTTGGAAGTGAGATGACAAAAGGATATTGAATGGATTTGCTTAAGTTTAGCTCTCTCATGCCCTTTGACCAGTTATGGGGTGTTTAATTACACATAACAAGAGAATGGCTTGTCGTCCGTCCAACCTTTCTGAGCTTTGTCTAATACCCTGTTATCTAACTGACGAAAAAAGCAACTGGGCATTGGAAGCCATAATATGTTTTATCCCGAAAGGATTTCTGTTATCTCTGTTACATTTAATTCTATGTTCTATTGTGAAGACACCAGAATACGTTCTGCATATTTCCCCACCCAGACCAGTGCAAGGGTTGGAGGGGAAATGGGAATAATTGAATCTAATGAATAGTCTCAAAGACAGCACTAGCTGCCAGATTGCATAGTTAAGGTCAATCCATCATTAAAGGGACCATCTCTGCTCTTACACTGAAGCTGAAATATGATAATCACAGCTGCTCCGTCCACTTTAAGACTGAAACCATCAATTCACTAGCCCACACCCCTTTCCCTCTCATATCTTTTCCCCAGCCTTAATTACACGATATCGTGGGCTATCTGACCTACTGGCCAAGCCTAGTTTTCATTCAGGAAAAGATGAGCGAGATCAGCCTTTTCTAATTAAATGGGGAAGAGATAAACTGATGGAGATCACAGTGAGTGTGTATTATGAACTGCGTGGAGAAATGTCTCAATTTGGCAGCCAGAGTGTTCATGACCTGATTTGGATTACCGACAAAAGATATTCAACTTCAACAAAGATATCTGCACCAGGCAAATGTTTGTTTAGCTATTAGGAAAACTGAAATATTGCAGTGTGATTTCATACACCGAGCTGTAGAATGAAGGGAAGTCAGAGGCAGAGCAATGATGTATCTTTCATCTTATTCAGTAAACACAGTTGAAACCTGCATGAGCGCACAGTAGGAGTTCTGTGATAGAATAATCTTTTTTTAGTGGAGGAAAATTATCACTTATTTCTGTGCTGATTCCTAATCTCATCTAATTTACCCTGTCTGGTTTACAGCTATTTCTTAGTCATACCAGGAAATAAAAGTGAATTTTCTTTTTGCTCTATTTTCAGTCTGTAGGGTGATATAAAATGCTTTAGACTGAACATGTATATAAGATGAATAAAATTAATGATAGGACTGACTGTCCTCCAGGACTCACTCAGAAATCAGCAGACATCTGCAGGGAGAAGAAATAGTTGCTGGAAACTCCTGAAAAAGCTTTTTCATCCCTGAAACAGTAAATATATATCACTGCTGAAATATTCCACGGTCGAGATCCAGCTTTATAGCCATCCTTAACCAATCCATTTCACCTTGTTCAGACCCACACGTGTTTGATCATGTACACTGTTGATGGGCCATGCTTCTTTTGCTTTTCCTCAAGAGCAAATAGAAGAGTTGTTGATATTACCTCAAGTACTCAAATGAAAAGCAGTGCTTCTAGGTTTTAGGAGTTTGATTACTTTCAAGGGCACAGTTTTTTCTTTCTGAAAATCAGGTATTCTAATCCACATTTTTCATAGTATGTGTCACCCAGTCCTGTTGCACTGGGTCAGATACTGTCATCACTGTTACACAAGCAGCAGAATCAAGATTTAATTACACTGAAACGAGGATATTTAACTGAACCATCTGTACTGTGAATCAGAGGAAACTAGAATTATTAATCCAAGGTAATTACAATTCGACGTAGGGTTTGATGGATGATTTTCATTCATGATTCACATCCGTGTAGTCGAATGACAAAATAACAGAATCATATTACAGGAAAGAACTGTACAGAGCACCTCATTTGAGTTTGGCTGAGTGTGTACATTGTGTGTTATATACAACACAGTACTTCAATTTTTTTTTTGTTCTGCAAAGGTAATAGTTATTAAGTTTCTCCTGTCGTCCATTCTCTGTACATCAGAGGAATTGACTTCTAGGGTCAGGTCAACTGTAATTACAGAGTCCTTGACCGTAGGATATGTTCCACCTACTCAACGGATCCTCCTGTGGATCATCTTTCAGAGAGTATAAAAAAATATTAATGAGTTTACCTTCTTTCGGGTATAACAGTTTTAACTGAATTGAGATTCAAAGGGGATCGCCAGTAAAAAAAAAGAGATCGATGAGGGGGAATCTGTCTTTAATATGGTACAATATGACTTAAGGTGCTATTCATTTGTTCTTTTTTCTAAAGTACCTTATGTCCACCTCTGTCAACCCAATTGCTTTCCCTTCTCTTTCACACTTTATTCCCCCAAGCCTCGACATAGATGACAGTCAAGGCTCTGCAACAAACCATTTCACAACAAAACTTGGGACTTCACAGTGCTGAAATCAACTTAGATAAGAGGATTACGAGACGGGGGAAGACTGAACTGTACATTTAGTGTTGGTGCCCAGAAAGAGCTTGTAGAGCAGCTTAGGGTATATTAGGCAACCTTGAGACTTAAAAACTGTCTCTCTTACATCGTGCTCAGCCCAGCCATTTTTTTCCGATTCCGCATTTTGGGCAGTTTTATCCCACCAGTGTTGTTACTGTTCCCCTCTGATATGCCTTCTTTCTTTCCTCCTTATTGTTTTTTTGCAAACCATTCATGTGCCACCATTGGAGCAATATTGCCACTTGCATTAATCATGTGCTGTCTGTGTCTAAACCACCGTCTGGTTCATAATAACCCTGTGTATGTGTGTGTTTGTGTCTCCCTCCACTTTTTTTTAATGTTGTGCAGTCGATTTTTAAGCAGAAAATATATGTTCTCCTCCTCTTAATGTGCTTGAAATGGCTGAGTGTTGTAAAAGAGAACCGTAATTGCACCACATCTGAGAGTGAGCGAGGTAACTACCCCCAAAGGACCCCAAATACCTAAGAAGATGGTTTGCTTACTCGGTGTAAAACAAAGTGACAGTCACCACCTTGCTCTCCATACAGAATGGATCATCAGTCATGCAACGTGGTCAGATTTTCTTGAACTGAATACAAAAGAACACCGAGCAAAAACTTTCACATTGTGTCTCTCTTTGTACGGCACATGAGGTGTAAAAGGTCTGATAATCCTTCTCAACTTGATGATCCTCTTCCCACTGTCATTCACAGGATGATATTTAAAGCCAGTTGGTCTTGATATCACAGAAAAAGTGTTTTCGACTAAAGAAAAATAACTGTCTGGCTCAGTGCCACTTGTGTTTTTTTTTCCTTTTATTCGTTGATGCATTTTTAAACGATCACCAAAGAGCAAATTTCTGGTGCAGTAATTCGTTTTGCTTACCGGAACCATCCTATTAAAGATTTGCTCAAATGACCTTTCGCTTATTGAGAGAAGAGCTTCAGTGCTGCATCAGCAGCGGCGGGCCTCAGCTGCACAAACAATCCATACAGGCCAAAGACAGTCACATACAAAACTTGCATCTAAACCGCATTACTGTTTTGTTTTAATGAGACGTGACTATGAAACTGTGGCGTGAAATGTTCTTAAAGATGTTAATTTTTTTTACTATTTCATAATGTATTTACTTCAGTAAATTTCACGTAGAATGATAAACAGAACGGTGCTACCTTTTAGATCTTTAAAAAAAAAAACATACTAATGTACAAATCTTAAGTTCTTTGTTTTTATTATTGAAAAGTCAAGTGTCTTCAAATCAACTAGACGGTAAATTGAATGTACAATTTTTGAGAGAAAGTAAAAGGAGGCAATGAAAGACTCTCCGACTGATCGTTGCTGACTGTAGGGGAGAAGAAAAGAAATGTAGTCAGTTAGATGGACAGCTGGGTGAAAGACTACTCTAATCTATCATTTTATTTTTTAACCAAATACACCTTTTTACAGATTAATAGCTCTTGGACACCCACACAAAAATAAATCATCCAGAAAGCATTTGGAAATCCAAGCTTTAATCTAAAACCTATAATGATTATTATTGTTATGTTATGTTTTTCTTTTTGGTGGCATAAAAGAACACACATACATAAATCAAAGCTTTTATAATCAAAACCTCACAATGTCTTGTCTGTTTTGGGTTTTTTTTATGCATATTCTAAGGTTCCAGTCACGTCTAAGCTCTTGTACACGCTCAGTCAGACCCCATAAGCCATTTACTCTCTCAGTAGGGGGTCAGATATATTCTTTCCTATTTTCTCTGGTGTTTGTGGCTCCAATCACATTTAGGTTGCATTTCTTTTATGTGTGATTTGGACAAGGAATTTTGGAAAAGGTCTGCTAAGTCAAGCGAGCCCATCCCCTCTGATTGTCACCTCTTTAGTATTCCGTCTTGGTCTCATAACCTAGTTTTCAGTATTTATGGCACATCTTTATGCATGTCGCATGCTAATTAGCCTCTGTCATTCAGCACAGCAGCTTTGTTGATCAGGTTTTTTCTTTTTTCTTTTTTTTTTTACTTTAAAGCTGGTCTTTCATTAGATGTGATATTTCCTGAAAAACAAAGATGCAAAGGATTCTCTAAATGAGAACTGAAAACTGAAAAATGTTATCTACTTGTGGGATACTATTTTCAGACTTTATAGAATAGTTATTTATTTATTCATTTTGTTTTATCTTCACAGCCAAAAGAAATCCAATTTGTTTTTTATTGTCCCACTTCCCACATTCGAATTGTTTTTTTTTCTTTCAGTAGCAACGGAAAAGTTTTAATCCTTATTGCTATGGGGAGAAAAATAATTGAGTCAGGGACAGAGAGGTCAATCCATGCAAAAAATAGACGCACACAGATTGGCTTTTGTTGTACATGGAATACAGAAAAATCCTGTACACTAATGTTCTTAACAGGACATGTAGTGCATGTCCTGTGTATTTTCGTGCTGTTCCTAATAACACACTATGAGTTGTGCGCCAACGATATATCAAAATATCAATCTTGACCACAACCAGCTGGTGATCTCATTTTAGTCCTGCAGTCAAGGGCCTCTCGGTTTGTTTAGGTGACTTTTCCTGCTTCCTCACCCCTCCGAGTTGTTTTGTTTTGTTTCGCTGATTTTTTTTTTTTTTGCGGATGACCCTAGCCTCATTAACAAAACCTATTTCCATCAGGATTTGACCTGAGAGCTGAATCTGACCTCTCCACACTATGCGGTCCTCACACCGACATATTGTTAGTCTAAACAACGTCCCGATTTGCAAAACATATCCCATTCAAAATGGCATTAGCTGTTATTTTCACAGTCCAGAAGTTATAATTAGTGATTAACTAGCAGTCTTTTGTCACTAATGAGAATATCATTAGCAAAGAATATGAAAATGTATTAAAAGTCAAATAAAGGAAAAACAAAATAATTTTATAGCAGGAAAATGTTTTGGAGTCTATTCAATGTGACCGTAAAGCACATTTTTTTATGAGAAAATGATTAATGTTACTTTGTGGAAGGTTTTTGTGTCTGAGCGTCTTTTGAGAACTCCCCATACCTCGTGAGCAGACAGAGTGCTGTAATCTTACTTAGTAATATGTATGTGCTGATGTGAGTAATCACCCAGTGGCAGCCCCTGGCTGACTGTGGTGCTGGAGGAAATCAAGCAGAACAGCACCCAGCAAGGACCCTTCCATTCCATTAGCTAAAGTACAGAAAGATCAGCCCTGCTTGCTTGACTCCCACTGTCACATCCAGGGCACCAAATGTGAGTTTATACACTTTTTGCAATCAGGTATGTGTGTGGAGGCTTGTTTGATGACCATGTAGAGTGAACACAGGGACGCTAACGGTCACGCTACACTATCTACACCCACCCAACATGAAGCTTTAAATTATTGAATGGCTGTAGTTGGGGAAATGAAGTGACCAGTGATTGTCTTATTATAAATGTTGTTTTCGCCCCTCATTCTTTTGTATTACAGTAGAAACAAAGGTCGTTATTGAACCTTTCACCTGTAATTGTCCTAGCTCCGTCTTTGGAACATGAAAAAGTCAGACTTGAAGGATGATGCTGTGATTGAAGGTGTCAGCTGCCAATATCAATCTGTGTGTGTTTATGTGTACATTACGAGGGATTCTGTGTGTGTGTTTACATGCGTGTTTCCTGAGCTCATCCAAATGCATGAATATGGAAGGGCTGTCTTCCAGTCAGCTTTCAGTCATTAGGAATATATCCAATTTCTCATTTAGCCTGATGGACGCCCACATGGGGAAGCACACATTTTATGCTGCCCTCCTCATTTACTCTGTTTGACCTTGCATCAGTGTGAATGCATGCCTCTGAATTGCTTATTAGAAAGACAATGTATAGAAGAAACAAATTACCTGCCAAGAAAATAAAATATTTCAACATCTACTTTGATTGCAAGAGTAGGTCATATTTGAACCGAAAAATCTGAATTGTCGTATTTTAACGCAAACTCACTATTTGAATGAAAGAGCATTTCCAGAAGAAAATATGTTAGACTAAAAAAAACATGAGAGTAGGGAAGAAATAATATCAAGAATATTACAAGAAGGTTGTAGAGAGAGGAAGTGTTTTGGGTTATTACTATTGTATTGTGGTTCACCACACAATGCATTTGATGGACATTACTCTGCTTCTACCAATTAAGCCTGCCAGAAACACACCTCCCCTGACAGGAGGATGATACTCAGCTCAGACCTTGCATGTCTCCCCTTGCTCCTGCTCCCCAGGCTGGGACCTGCTCTGTCAAGCTGAGGAACCTCCGACAGTGTTGTTGCCACGAGTAACTAAGGATTTATCCATTAGTAGAATAAAAAGTGGTTTGCCAGGAGACAATAAGAATTTGTGGATTAATTTGGCTTGAGCCAAGTGGTTCTATTATAAAATCAGGTCCTCTAACTTTCAAGGCAAAGCCCTTGTATGGTCATTCGTATATATTTACAGCTGCAGTGGACATGAAGAAATCCTCAGAGAACCACAGTGTTTGCATCAAATGTCAATGCGCAATACAAGCTGTGTAAACACGAGCACTGACGCGTTTGTTTATATCCTTTTGCTCATCTTTATCTACATATACGCTTCCTGTACACAAACGTTGTGTAAACAAAATGTGAGTAAAAACTCCACCAACAGACCAGCCATACATTTTTTTTACTCTCAATATTTCTTTGTGCTCCATCTTGAGAAAATAAAATCTTTCTAGGTGACCTGAAAGATTAACCACAATTTGTTTTGTTTTTTGTTGATGAGTCATTCTAATCTTCTTACTGCATAACCTCCTTTCTTTTTTTTCTGAGGCTCCCCCAATAAATCATTTGGTGGGTAGTCTTTCATAATACCCTAATCGTTGGTTTTCAGCAGGATATTTGAAACTGTCCTGAAATCTCCAAAATGAATACTAATGTAGTTGAATTTGATCAGTAGATTTGAGTTGCCTTAGTCTGCTGAGCTTCAGCGGAAGAAAAATAAAGCTGTGCAGTTTGGATGTGTGTGAAAGAAAGAGAGGGTGTTCACGTCAAGTTAGCATTGCAGTGTGTATCCTGTAAGATTGTCGCCAGGACGCACATTTCTCTCTAAAGGAAATGAAATCTTGACGATGACATAGCAGCGATCAATTAATCCCGCATGATGGACTTGGGACAGAATCGTTTAATCTCACTCTCACACACGCACACAGACACAGACAAACAAGGTTTCTGCACCCTCACGAATATGTCGCTACGACATGACACTCTTTAAAGTTTTCTTTTGCCAGCATTTACCAGTTTCTATTTCTAAAAACTGCATAATGTCTGCTATTGAGTTCATGTGGTGTATGTTTCTTTTTACAGTAGATCTTCATTCATATACGGATGCTCCGAAAAATAGTTCTAAAAATATATAAAACAGTTTGATGAAGACTTGGAAAAGACATTTGCAACAACTCCTTCAGCAGACTGATTTTTGTCTTTCATCCAAATCAGACTTCAACTTGGTCAGTTACCAACAGAAAAAGAAAATAGAGAAGGATGATGGACACATGAACGGTTTTGGGGTCATTGTTTTTAGTTTTTAATGCATGGGAAATCTTGCAATAGAATGGGATGCTGTATTTGTTTCTGTCAAACACCAACTTGCATAATATAATCAAATCACAAAGGGATGTACGCATTTTAATTGGAAAAAGAAGCCTGGATAGTGTATATATTTTGGAAAAGAGTCCACTGAGATATATACAGTATACATTAGCAAGAAGCATAGCATAAACAGTGAAAGTAAAAAAAAACTTATTCACTAACATATTCTCCAAAGAGCATGGTTTATACATGACAGAAATATCAAAGGCCTGTTTGATCTTACCACCGGGGTTTCACCCCCGGAAACAAATCGACACGGTTCAGGATTTTTTTTTTCCCTCTCCTGCTTTTTCTGAATGGCTGCATGTTGGAGTTTTGATGATGAAATGTTGCAGTCTGTTCTGTCCCTCGTGTTCCAAAAACCTCCTCCTTTTTGTGTTTTTTTTCTTTGTCATGCCTGGCTCCCATCCTCTCGGTCCAACACCTCGCCTCATGTGGATCTGCTGATGTTTGCATCTGGATGTGCCTTAGGCTGACAGTTTATGTGCGGAAGTACATGCAGAGGTATCAGATCGAAGGAAGGAAGATAAAAAAGGAAGTGAAGAGCAATATTGTGCCATAGTTCATTTTAAAGGCTTGCCATCCCACAAGCATCCAATATCCCTCCCCCCCAATCACACTGTTAGAGTCTCCTAACTGTTTCTTCGGCCCAAGACGCTCTCAGTGTATATATGTTCACCAATTAGGCCGAGGCTCATTTTGAACTGAGCTTGCTGGTTATTTGTCATTTGTCCCATTAGATCTGTGCTGCTGGACTCATAACGGCCTCCTAATTGGCTAGGAGATAGAACACTAGGTCTATATGGGTGCTTAAGTTGGCTAATGACAGATGATGGTGACTAGCTGAGGACTGCGACAGCCTTTATCTGGGCTAATGGACACTGAATGAATGGCTCCCTGTTCAAATCTTGTATTTTTTATGAAGCCCACATACGTTCGAGCATCCTGGGGAGGTAAGTTTTAGAAGAGTGCCACGTAAATGTGTGTGTGCTACTTGAATAGATGTAAATCCAATCAGTGAGGCGATATATTCTAACTAGAGTCAGTATACTCTTATGCAGGACAGAAAAAGTGAACAACAAAAAGTTGTCGGTTGTTTTTTTTATACACATACTTTTTATAAAAGAAATTCTGCCTTCGTCAATCAGATTCTCAACTGTAATTTCAGGGATAGTATGGGTCTTCTTTTAGATTTACACACTTTACTCAGTAGGTTTCGTAAGTCATTATTGACAAAGCAACAGATGTTTTGGGTGTAGAAGGTTCAAGAGAAGGGCTTTAAGGCTTTTTGTTGTCCCTTGTTGATTCTTGGTCAGATTGGGATCTGGGGAGCTTGGTGGATTCAACAGTTAGAATTTGAAAGGCTGTTTGTATTTTGCCTTGTGTTTTTTCATAGTCCTTTTTTTATTTTGTGAAAGAACCTTGAGGAGTTTGGGGTGCCATAGCCAGCCATTAATTGGGTTTGCTTTATTTTCTGGACTTAATGTTTACTGGTGGGACGCTGTTTTCCATCAGGACTATCAATGCTAGCCACTTTAGCTTTCAATGGGTTGCATTTGATGGACTATAAATTATTGCGTGTCATTATGTATGTCATGTTTTCCATTAGCTGTCTAATTCACAAAGAAATTTCAAAGAATGAGTGAGCCCATGTCTTGTCAGTGTGGACAGATGCACAACACGGTGGTTCGGACAGTGAAATGCTATCAGATGTGTGGTTGATAACTGATTCATATCTTGAGCTGATAACCCAGCTCGAGATATGAAGAATTTGCTCTATTTTTAAATAAAAAGAGTAGATATAGTTAAAAATGAATAAATGAGAGATAGAGAGAGAGAGTGAGAGAGAGAGTGTGTGTCATAAGAGTGATATAAAGAAATAGATAGAGGATGATAAATGTATCTATAAATAACCAAGGACCTAATACAATAGGTTTTGACTATTAAGAGGTCATGGCTGCTACAGCTTGTGTTAGGTCAGACTAAATCTGTACATTTCACAGTTCACTTCCATGTCAACTCTCTATTCCTTTGCTTCCACATGTAAATCCTATTTTATTAAGGAACATGAACATTTTCCGTTCCACTCTCCCAGGTACTGTAACCATAACAACCATGAGATCATTGTTCTAGTTTTTTTCTCCAGACACTTATGCACTGTTGGTATTCTTTTCTGAAGAGAGACCATTGATTTATCCCCATTTTCTTTCTCTTTTTTCCCATTTTGAGTGTCCATTACCCTTGTGCTGCTTTTCTTTTAGTGCTGAGACAGGAGAAAGTAGCCTTGTGCCTCCTCTCATATGCATAATGCTAATGTCTCCAAATCGGTAATGAAGCAACAAATAGTACAACAAAGTCTCAGAAAATTGTTTTAGAAAAGTTAAAAGTTATGTAAAATTAGGATCCTATTCTAAAAACATGTATTTATACAAGTCGAAAATCAGCGTTATTTTCTAATTTGTCACTTGTTCTTAGCGTTAAAGAAAATTTTAATGAGAAAAACAGTCCACTTTAAATATCAGCCTCCAGCTAAATTAATATTTGTATTATTATTAATATTTGTACTCAAGGGGCCAATCAAGAGGGTGCATTAAAAAGTCTGCAGCCATTGCACAAACATGGAGTCCGATAGCATAAAATTCAAACTTAATCCCATATGGCTTGATAACAAAATGGAAAAGAACAGGTAACAACAAGGATCTTGAACAGTGGCAGCCAAGAGGAATAAATAGATTAGGGCAATCAGCAGAAAGCTGACATGAAACAAACCAGAGAGCATACTTAAGCATAAAGGCAGAGGGAAACAAGTTCTCTAAAGAAATAAACATAAAGTGAAAATGTAGGTAAATTGCAAACAAAACACAAATTCAAACTAATAATCCATTTGTTTTGTTTTTAATGCCTTCATAGGGACAGGTTATCTCTCTGTTATTTATTTTAAAGTTATGACTTCATCATGAATGTTCCCCCTGGGGCCATGACCCAGCCTCAAACTGTACACAAATAGTCTTGTATGCAGTTGCATGCATGCATCAGCATGTCTTTCATCACTGTGGACTTGCTCTGGTGTTGCTCACACCACTACAGTGTGTGAAATGAAGACCCTTTGAGAGGGACAGAAGAACTGAAGTCAGAAAAAAGTGAAGTGGAAGGTGAATAGGTGAGAAAGAGAAGTTACAGCAAGAGAGATACACAAAAGCAAGCCGTATAAGTTATATCGAAGCCACTTTTAGAGAACCAAAGGGAAAAAGGTCATCTCGCCTGTCTGAAAGAGAAATATTTCTCTTTTTTTGGCTCTGCAGTTTGACCCCTACCCGCCTTGTGTTTTACTCCTGATTTAATCCACCTACATTCTCCTTCTGTTGCCATTTCTCTGACTGAAGAGAACAGTTAGTTTGGAGACACAAGTTGTCACAAAGGAAACTTTGAAGAGGGCAAAAAAGGACAAAATATGGAGATTTCAGCAGTATCAGGAGGATATGTCAGTGGATGAACATAAAGTTTAAACACAAACAATGCCTGTTTTTCATCCCCTGGCGTCAAACTTCTCTACTGTCTTTGGGGAGAGTAACCTCTTCTAGACACAAACCAGGCTGTATCCATACGGTCTTTATTTTTGCCTCTATCTCTTCCTCTATTCCCTTTGCTCTGTCCTTTGTTTTTCTCTGTTCCTTTCTGTTCACTGGTGATGTCATTAATGCAGAGATAAATATGTTACTTTAAAGACCAACTCGGTGCTGAGGGACAGTCCGCAGTGCGGAGAGTAGGGAGACAGAGGAGCACTTAGCAGAATAACAGAGTCTGAAACAGACGGTTGAACAGAGAAACATAACTTCAACCAGCTCACTCTAAATATGCCTACTTGCTGTGTTGCTTGACAGGCTTCTCTGTCAGTGAATATTGTAAATATGCCTCAGAGCTCTGTCACAAATGAAAAGCTCTGAAATATTGGGATCAAAAATAGATATTCTGTCATTTTTAGATAATTTCCACACAGCTCCAAATACATGCACAACAGACCCCATCCACAGGCATCCACAGCCATCCATAAAATTCTGAAAACTAGCATAGAAAGAGGAATTTTGGATTGGTGTGTGCAGATGTCTTGCGGTAGATGTGATTTATAGCCAGCCAGCTCATCCCTAGATGAATTCTCCCATGAATCATTGCACCTGCAGTAGTGATGGAAGACGGCTGTGTCACTCGCTGCTCCTTTCGTTGGGATCTATATAACTTCGTTTGGAATGATTCTTTTTATTCTCTACACAGTATTTGTCTTTGTTTTCTTTCCAGTCCCATACCTGACATTGCAAGCTGAGGATGAAGATGCATTGTGGAAGAAGGCCACAGTCCCACACAGCTTAATAATCAACATGGTTGTCATCAGACTGACACCTCTCCTTATAATGCTTCACTGGATAAACAAAAAAAAAGTTTACATATCAGTTATTACTTTGTGAGTCATGCTCGTAATAAACCGACAAGCAAACAAGAGCTTTCGTTCTCTGCCTAGGCCTATTCTGTATTTTGCCATTTTAATGGAGGAGCAGTGAGCGTGGGCAAGGTTTTTCTTTTGCCCACGCTCCAACTTTGTTTAATCAAGTTCAGCTTGATAGTTCTAGTTATGCTGCAAACAGCAGTGAGCACATTCCTCCACTCAAAAATTTGCAGTTGTTCCTAGGGAAATAAACAAATAATCAAATATGTTTCTTGGATTCTTGGAGGCGCAAGATAAACAAAGAAACAACCCCCCCCAAAAAAGAAGAAAAAAATATGTTTTTAGAAAACCACTGTTAGGTTGGAATTCATTTAAAGTTTTTCATCCTCCTGAGATTCTTTATGTGCCAGGTTCTCATGTCTTTTTTTGTTTATTGGTTGTTGACTTTTTTTCTATCGAAGCTTGATCTGCTTTTAACATAAACTTTATCATAAAGTTATTTAGGAAGCTGTTACTGTGGTGGCTCTCACTCATCAGCCAACGTTCAACTCCTATGGGAAAGTTGCCTCTCTAAATTATATACTTGTTTATGACTATCATAAAATACATAGTTTGGGATTTAATTCAATGTTTTTATAACCTGCCGCGTTCCTCAGAAATCACCATTATGCCAAAAGGCACTTGCTGAAGAATGCATATTTGGTCAATTTTGACATCCATAAAAAAAACAAAAAATACATTTTCTGACTTTCATTGAAATTTCTCTCTCTGCCACATAGAAAATTCCTATTCTGTCATCCAAATTCATAGAATCATGGTTACTTTACCAAAGCATATTATTAAATAATTGAATCACCACCAGCCCGCCCTGGGCTGCCACCTTATCGTGGTGGAGGGGTGTGAATGTCCCAATGATCCTGGAAGCTATGATGTCGGGGACTTTAAGACCCTGGTAGGGTCACCCAAGGCAAACTAGGCAAGGGATCAGGCGAAGGGCAGCCCAAAGACCCCTTATGATGAGAAATGCAAATGGCTCTAGTGTAAGGGGATAAAGGGGTCGGGTGCTATGTGGAACGGGTAGAGGCCAGAGACGGGGACCTTGGCGGACCAATCCCCGGCTACAGAAGCTGACTCTTTGGATCTGAAATGTCACTTCTCTGGTAGGGAAGGAGCCTAAGTGGATGGATGGATGGATGGATGGATGGATGGATGGATGGATGGATGGATGGATGGATGGATGGATGGATGGATGGATGGATGGATGGATGGATCATTATCTATATTGTGTGCATCTCGATACAAGCAGGAGTGTGTTTCTTTTCCATGTTATAGCTCATAAAGCAGAATGTGTTGAAACAGTGTTTTCCGCACCCGTTTTACTGTCATGAACCGCTATATCCCCCTCTTTCCTGGTGTAAGTGCTGAGTTGCGCTAGTTTAAGCCCAGATAGACCACATGCCTCTACACATGTTTGCTTCAAAAATGCTAACGCAGCTCCAGTTGGACACTTTTGTCAGAGCTTGTAGGGAGTAGAAGGCTGAGGAATTTTGTATAGAGATTTTTTTCCTCTCTGCCTTTTATGACAATGCTAATTAAAGGTTACTGGCTAATTGTGGCTGAAATGGTGTTTCTGTTTCCTTCCTCCTTCCCTTTGTTGGTGCCTGGCTAATTACTGCTCTAATGGTCCATTGGTCCACTCAGCTGTGGACACAACTCCAAAGCATGAACCATTCAGTAACTACAGTCTGTGTTCATCACTCTAGATCCTGTTTGAATGCACATTCAGGCTTTTTTTTAAGCACATGGAGCACAGATTTTCATAGAATCTCTGCCCTCTTGCCACAGCAGTCAATAATTGTCATTTCATGCCAGCTCATGAGACTTCTTATCAACTTGTAGCGCCATAAACGGTAGATCCAATCGTGTGTATGTGCTTTTTATGGATTCCTTTCATGCACAGCCACATTTCTCCACTTCACTCCACTTTTTAGAACAGTGACAGCTGGTACTGACAGGCTCATTTCCCGAGGCCGGTGTGAGGTGTGTGTAAAGTTTGTGCATTCGTCTCCTATAACGCTGATTAGTAGGGTTAATTGGGCACAGTGAGACTCTGAATGTGCTGCTGAACTAGGAAGAACTGTTGAAAAGCTGTCAGAGCTCTGTTGGTGCATTGTGTTGTACCTAGACGTCATGTCGGCATTCTATTCCAGCAAATCCTACCACAGCAAGTCAGTGAGACAGATCTTCAAGGATTTTTTCCTCTCTCTTTGTGTATATGCTGTAATCTGCTTTCACAATTCTAACTGTCAGCTCGACTGTGAAACGCCAGCCCTTCGTAGATTAAGCTCTTTGTGTGCAGTCATTTTCAAGACACTTCATTGCAAATAGCCCACAACCACTTGTTAAGATGTGATCGGCCTTGCAGGCCTCAGCACGTGTTGGCAAAGTGATGGACTTTCCAGGGGCATCAAGTACAAATAGCACATCAGTGTCACGTGATGTTTGTGATGCCACAGAGCAGAATTCCTTCACTTCATCTTTGTCATGCATCTGGGGCTCAGCGATACAACAAGGGTTTCAAATAGTCCTTTGATTTTTTTTTTATTCAAGGAAAGCTGGCTTTCATATTTCAAAGACTGATCTAGTGTGTGGCTGGGGAATTAATGCAAAAGTCTGTGGTTATTCATTTTGTTACGCTCAAAAGCACAGGGACAGCTCTCTCTGAAGGCAAGCCTATTATAAACATGGCTCCTTTTAAATGTTCCTCTGTGTCTTCTTGCATGTGTAAGTGTGCTTGTGTCCTTTGCCTTTGTAATGGGATCTCTGTGATGTCTTGGAGTGTCAGATGAACCAGAGTCCTCTGCAGGCAACAAATGATAAACACGGGGGTAAAGAGAAAGAAAGAGAACGACCTATTTGAATTGGGGATAAATCTCTCTTCAGCACATACTATGAAGCTGGTGATCGGATCAAGATGCTATAAGAAATGGGATAAAGGAGGGAAAGGGAGTGGTGGGAATGAGATTTTTTTCTCTCTCTGGGAATATAGGGATGCTCTTAGATTACTTCATTTCTGCACTAAGCTTGTCAACATGAGACTGATGTGCGTATGTCTGTTTAGAGCTGTTCTTATTACCGCATGCCATCAAAGTTCACCTGATTTACATGAACATCAAATGGGCTGGCAAGCACACACACACTCAGGCACACTTCTTTCATGACAAATCACAAGTCCTTATCCACCATATCATACCCTTGATTGAATTAGATCAGCATGTTTTGGCCTTAAGAGGATTTCTCCACATGCATTTTGTATGAGACTTTAATCAGCACTATTGCTGCTGCTATTCAGGGAAAAGGATTATGGATTATGAGTGTGAATTACTGGCAACTATTTAAGATATTCTTCTTTTTTTTTTAACTAATACACCACCCACAGTGTGAACACTCACTGACACGAGATGAAAAAAATCTATAAAACATAGAGAAAAGTACTGTTCTGGCATCTTTCTCCCTCTGTGGTACGAAATAGCTTTGATACAGTATGAGATTTTCTTGCAGTTTTAGTCCTCTTACCCTCTTCACGCCGACCCCAATCCTTTTCTGTATGTGTTTCTACTCTCACATCTGCTGCTAACAACGTGCCTGTGCCCTTACTGCAGTGCCCTGCCTTGCCCTAATGTCTGATGTATTGATCAGGGCATCCTTAAGCTCCCTGCTCCCTGGAGTCCAGATGCTATATGCAGCTCTGAGAAGAAGCAGAACTGTTCACTGAAGAGACCACTGCAAGCTTTTAGTTTCAAATAAAAGCGGCATGCATATATTTAGATGATATATCAAATACACAAACATTTAGCTGATTGCAGGATTACACATTCTTTTTCAGTGCGTTTCTTCTGCTTTTGGTTTCGCTTTTTATCTTTTATCCCCCTGTCTTTCTTTAATTCTCAGGTTGGACTACCTGAGCAGAAGTGAGTTTATCTTCCTACTTCGGTCTGATACCCCTCGTGCGCATGTACCTGCCTCTCCGTGCTTCAAAGTAATTACCTGTAGGAGCAGATAAAAGAGAGGGAACACCTTTCCTTTAAGTCTTGATCCACCTGCAGGGTTTGAAGGGACAGGACAAAAGCACACACAGCCTACATGCAACTGAGAGTGAAAGAAAAACTGACACGAAATGTGATGAAAGCTAAATTGGGCCCACAAATGTAAGCCCATCCCAAATGAGCTTACATAGCCATGTATACAGACACACCAAACCATTTTCCCCCAGACACAAATGGCGTGGGGCGCAGTGGTGACAGGCCATCTCGATGAGGGATACGGACACACCAGAGAGGCACATATGGCAGGCCTTAATTACATCTGCCCACAGACACACATAGTTGATTGTGTAATCAATTAATTAATGTACCCCTTGCACCAGCCTTAGTTTGTGGCCCACAAAGTCCATTTGCTTTCTCGGGTCATTAAAATGATGAAGGGCTGAGAGCAAGGTTATAAAAGAATATATGTGATGCTAACAATAAGGTGGAGAAATAAAGAAGGTGGGTCTGCATAGAGTCAGTGCATGTTTGCTAAAGCCTTAAGATTATATTGTTTCCTTCTCGTTACCATTAGTAAAAAGAGAAATAACAACTGAGCAAATGCACGAGAACGATTGATAACTGAATCATGTACGTGTGACTTCCTGTGGTTAACATTCAGAAACAGGTTCAAATCCTCTGCCGCAAATCGTCAATCACATGGCACCTATCTGTGTGGATGCTCACACTCGAAGGCAGGTGTGTGAGTTTGTTGACAAATGGAAATTGATGAGGCAGGAAGTTCCTTTTTTTGCAATTTAGCTGATTATTCAAATCACATGTGGCTTCGAAGCAGTGAAATGAGCTTGGCAGCCGTTCAGACGCAAGAAACAATGAGGAGGGATGTCAAAAATAAATGGCTCTTTCATTTTTCGTGAAGATATTACCGAAGCATCCCATGCGCATGCTAGCTTCCTTTAGGAGGATGTAAGGAGGATTTATTTCTTTAAGGCGAAAAGAAAAAGGGTATTATCTCTCTGTGATCGTCTTTCTTATTGTCAGATTACTGAACGCGAGCACCAGAGTTGACCAAACCAGTGATTTATCATGATTGTCATTAAACAGGATTGATGGGAGTTCTTAGATTAACTGTGTCTTTCTGTGAGGTGTAATGGAGATATGCTACTAATGTCCCACTCATCATCATTGCATGGCAGGGTTGGAAATTACATCAACTCAAAAGTTGGATAGATTAAACTAATCAAACTGTCAGTGTGTGTCTTTGTCATCATGTATTAATTTATTAATTGGCATCAAAAGTTGTATAATCAAACCTCAAACGTGCGTCTGGGGTTTACATTTAAATGCTAAAGTGAAAAAATTTTTTCATATAGGTCTAACCATTCAGGACAAAACCAAAATTGATCCACAGGTTAGGGCTGAGGGTACCATTTCTGGTATCAAATCTGATAATATCCTACAGATCTGGAGATGCTGAGTATCAATTTCTGTTTACCCTTTGGGCAGTTCTGTGATGCCAATCGCGGATGGTTCTACAGAAGTATTTTATAGCCCAAAGGGTCAAAGTCAATAAGTGTCCATGTTACAGGATGCCGGCTTTCCAGCTGAACATTGCATCATACCAAGACCTGCAGTTGAACTCTCAGCAGTTTGACTGATATGTGAATATCTTGAAATTTATTTAGCGTTTTGTAACTTTACAGCAGTAAAGAAATGCTATGATCGTTTTAAGCTGAATAGAGCACTAGAATAAGGTAGTATTGTAACACAATTAGTTCCATTGTCCATAAAGTGATATATCTCATAGGTTTTGCTGCTGCAATGACCCAGTTTCTCCAGGGGGATCATTAAACTTTCATCCCATCTAAAGTTCTCTCGGAGCGAAAAAACTCCAGGCTATCCTGAGCTCCCTCCAAAGCACCCGCAAATGCATGCAGCCGCAAATGCATGTAGCCGCAATGGCCGACAAAGCCCCGTACAGCGTGCTACATTAACATCTCAGTCCACGGATACAGAGCCAGAATTTAAAAAGAGGGGAATCATTATAGCTTGAAATAGTGCTGAATGATAAACGACCTATCAACTCAAGGCGACTTAGTTAAACAGGGAGGAAGTTGGGGTTAATGTATGTAGTCTTATTTGCACATTTTAGTGCTTGGCCCAATTCTAAGCGTACAGGCTGAGGGTTCCACAGAGTACTTTGCCTGCTTTCTGTATTTCTTTTGTCACATTGATTCATGGCAGCCTTCCCACTTACATACAGTCCATTTGTAACAACATTATCTGCAGGGTAAAGAAATATGTCATCCACCATTTGTACGACTTTATGGATTAGTAAAGTGTGGATGCATGCCTGTTCATTTTCCTCACCTGAAAGGTGTAAATAATTACCACTCCGACTCTTCAGGGATTTTGAGAAAGCTCGAATTTGTAATGGCAGCGTAAGCAACAAAAAGCACCTACAAGAGTCAATACCTAGCAGGTGTTTGTAATGGGCGAGAGCACGGCCAGACTGATCCCCAGCAGACATTAACTAAGGAGAGGGGAGGGGAGGAGAAAAGTTACAGGAGCACTGTCTTTGCCCCAATGAGACTAATGTGTAACATACAGAAGTGCTTGAAGAAAAACAACCACCAAAAGACAATAAAGCCTTTATTGGAAAAGATGTGTGAAACAAAAATGAAAAATAAGTAGCACAATAAAGATATTAAACTCCTGATAAACCAGATATTACCCGCTGAGATCAATGGACCTATTAGAGCCTCAGGCAGATGCTCCGTGTAAATCAGAGACTGCTTCACATCACAGGTATTCACATCATTTTATTTTATAGGACGTTATGTCAGCGCTCATGGAAAGGCCGCATTTCCGCTTCATCTGTGGGTTTTTTACTGGTATGTTACTTTTTTTGCAGGTGTTTCTGCGGGTCAGATATCAGAAATGTAAACTCAAATTAAATTAATTAAACAACCAGATAATTTACTTTACTAACACTATTTGTAGTAATAAACCAAGAAAGTCACTATATGAACCAATGTACTCTGATATCTGAGACTGTGTTAGTCTTTATGAGGATGGAAATATCATTCACCAATGATCACAGTGGGAGCAAGAGGGCAGTGGCAGAGATGTGGAGGAAATTATTTAGGAGGGGATTTGGAGGGAAAGACTGATGTATTTGTGCTTTAATTTATGCAAAAACTAGCCACCCTTCCACAACTTATCCTCCCAGCCTCCTCTAGACAGTTCGCTCATTTCAGAGCCCAGTGGAGACATTGTTTGGCTCATTGCACAAAAGAGACAAGTGTTGCACATTTGTGTAGTTAACAATAATTCTCCCACCGGAGAGTCATTTTAGTTTTAATTCAATGATGAGTGTCATCTCATGTTGTTGAACTTGCTGTGATTTTTTTTCCTGCATTCATTGAATGTGTTTTGCTTGTTTAAAAATGTGTCTCTTTGATCCATCTGTGTACTCATCCTATCTGTCACTTCATTATTGATTGTTGGCGTAATATTTGTTGTTCATTATGTGACTTATTACTTTTTATTTAAGTATGTATAGAAAACAGACTATCAGATGGGATTTATGAATTCTTGTTATGTGCCTCTGGTTCAGTGAGTTTACTGCATATTACACTGACTGACCTCTTAGCATCTACATTTATTAAACTGTAGTAAGACAGACAAGCAACCATAAAATACAGATATGCGTGCACACTGAGTTTAAAAAAAAAAACATTCATAAGACAAACAAATAGAAGCATTCTTTGCTCTAAGACTGTGAGGGAGTGCCCACTAAGTCTTCACTGAGACTTTGGGTGCTCAGCATGTACACAGTTCAATGCTCTACATCGTGTTTTAGTCATTCTGGAAATATTAAAATGCCAATTCGTGCAGTGTATATAGCCTACAGCCATCACAAATAGCATTTCATTGGAAGTTACAATCAGTACTTAAGCAAAACACCTGTACACAAATAGATGTACAGTGGTATGTGAGCTGTGCACTCACATGTATACATTACCACAAAAGAGAACCTTGGAGATGTGTAGAAAACATTACCAGTAGAATCCACCATGAGTCAAGCTATCAATTTTTCATCACTGTCTAATCACCTGCCGTCAGATCAGTGAAAATCTTTTCAATGTGTGGTTGAGTGGGAGCAGGCAGTATTCCGTCCAGTTCACACATGTTTATATCTGTCTCCACACTGCATGCAGTTATCTACACATCTTTGTAACTCTGTTTTTAGCACCTTTTTGAGTGATTGGGAATTTTTCAAAGTATTTTCATCGAAGTCCTCGTGTTTATGCCTTTGGTTGGTGTGCCCACATGGATCTTTATGTGCCGGTGCATTGGTTATCATCAGCAGAGCGGAGCATTTAATGAGCGAGATGGGAGGCAAATAAATATAGTGCCTCTGAAAATGATTTCATCTCATCCCTTTATTGCCTCTCATTTCTATCCATTTATTGCATGAGAGAGATTATACGGCGGCAAAAAGAGGGGGAAAATTTGAATCATTACACCCCAGTGTCAGCATTAGTTTGTCCTCCGCTCAGCTTTACTCATCCCTCTTATCATAGAAGTACTGTGAGTTCTGTTTTTGACACAAAGGCAACTATGGTGACGCAATAAGGTGTTTCATGGAAAATATGTGTCCTGTCAGGTGAAACACAAATAAATAAGTTCCACATTCATTCCATGCATAGTGCATGTTCTCTTCTGTGCAAGTAATTTAGGCTTTTTAGCTGTTTTTTACACAATTTTTTCTTCTTCTTGAACGTTTTTGGATTTTTCAATCAACCCATAAGTGGATCCTTTTTTAGATTGTTTTAAAAAACAGTATCACAGAATACCTTTATATTCCTAAGAGGGTTTAAACTTTAACATGCCTTCCTCCCAGTTGTTTACCTAGTCTGTACAAGGCTGCTGCCTTTCATCCAGTCATAATGTTAATTGGTTTGACATTTTCCTGCCTCTGACCCAAAGAAAGCGTCGGTAGACGGGCTGTCCAATAAGAGTGTTGGATCCCATGAGTGTGATGCCATGTTTGACTTTCATTTGTATATTTATTTGCTTAATTTGCAATGTTGACATGCAAACAATGGGTTCGTTGGGATGTCAGAGAGTGAAAGTATTTTTTCATTAAAAAAGTTCCTTCGGTACAGCAATTGGTAGTGAAGACAAAGTCTTGTGTGTTATTCCTGCAAAAAGAAGGTGCCTGCTGTCACCTGATGACAGCAGGGATGGGTCTTTAAGTACAAAAGATTGATGGTTTTTAACCACCATTGTCCAAAGTTACACTTCTTTGTGACAGGGGGGCGAAAAAAATGTTTTTTTGCTTTTTATATTGTCCTTCACTATCTTAGAGACTGTTAACAAATACTCAATTTTTTAAGGATATGTTGATATTGGTGCAAAGCAAAACTGTTCAAGTAGTATGTTCTGATGCGACGGCGCTTAGATTGTGTGTTTACTTACAGCCAAATGTGCAAATGTTTGTGATCCACTGAGCGTTTTCTAAAATGAGCTTCTTAGTTACCCCAGTAGCGTGTCATATTTAATGCGACACAATGTAGAGCAGTGACATAAGAAATACTAATCGATTTTATTTATACATGTATTTTCGGTTTTATTTTACTAAACCATTTTCTTTGATGTGCCAGGCAACATTTGTTCCTGCCTGTGTAAACAGAGATACATTACAAGGGAGAGATGGGAGTAGTTCTTCGGGTATCTGACACCTCTGTGGTTATACAGTGGTTAACAAAAAAAAATTTTAAGTTAGACCATCCAGAACTGCAACTGTACCTCTGGGAGATGCATGTTTGTAGGGGAGGCCCTTATAGATCCAAATCAATACTCAGAGTTATACAGTTTTGACTGTGAAATACAGCAACGGTGACACTTTAGAAACAAATTAAATACATATATTACGGTTTAGTCATCACTGTTGACATTCAACTGCACATGCATTTTATATCAATTTGAACACACACACTCTATTTGGCTGTAAACTAGGGTAGAAGTTACCACAAACAGTGTTGTATATGATAATATAAAAGGTTGCAGTTCCCCTTAGAAAGAGGAGAAAGAGGAAGAGACATTAAAGCATGCTGAATGAAATAAACTAAACCCCCACACAAGCACTTACAAGAAGAGAATGTAAATTTTATCAGGCATTATTCTTTTCATTGTTTTTGTGTGAGCTAGCTGAAGATATTCAGAATAATTTCATCCATACAATTTTTGTACCCATTTTAGGCAACACAGCACCATTAAGCCCCAATTTTTTCATTCTATTTATTTGTTTTTATATTCATGGTCCACGTTTGAGTGTCACTTTCAAATATTGTTGTTCAGAGCAGTTGAACGCCTTGTCTCTTAATTAAAGCTGCCGTCTCATTCAGGGCAGAACCTGCAACATTATGGTCATTACCTCAAGACACTCGGAATCAATTCAGCGGTTAAGAAGCATTCTTCATGTTCTTTAACTCTATCGAATCTCACCTCCTCTCACTATCCACTGCCACCTCCCACTAAAATGAGAACGACTGGATGTGAATTAATTGATAATGAACAGCAGAAGTTTTTTCGTGTGGGAGGGTGTTCGGGAAAGACACTTCAATAAAACACTACAGTTCAGAATTACCAACCAGGAGACTATACGCAGATATTCCACCGATACCATCAGATCACATCATATTAATCTAGAGCCCGGGGGGGAATCTCTGATCCTTTTGAAACATAGCCCTCTATGTGAGACTTGCCGAGGCTGCTACTAGACCAGAGAGTTGGAATAAGGATAAGTTATCCTTTGGGCGGTTTTAATGTCGTGGCTGATCTGTGCAAAACTCTGCAGGTGAAAATAATCAAATGAGCCTGCAAAACAAAATAGAGAAAAAGATTCATGTGTGAGTTTTTAATGTAGAGAGTAATACACAGGGCTTACCAGTTAAGGCTTCCCGGTCACCTCCAATGCTCCTCATCATTGCAGAATACTGTATCTTGGCTTGGTCATGTTGCTGATATTGAAATGAGTGTTCTGCTCTTTCCGACTTTCCTGCTGATTATCTCTTCACTACAAAGATCTCAACTTTTGTTGATCATCAGGAGGTGAGGAAACACTAGGGCCTCCTCCACATATAGTATGTATGTCCACAACTATAGAGTATCTCCACAGTTGTGGACATACTCCTTGCTACAATTCAGACTTGCCAAATAGATAGACGATTAGAGATCTGCAACGCTTTACTTAAACTCGCATTGAGCCAGCTTTATGGAATTTTCTGACTAACAAAAGCTTCCTTTGTTGGAGAGGCACATTTTTCAGAGATCATTTGGAAGCATACACAAGCCAGAAGTCTTCCACTACTCTTCAAACCGCACCTTCCAGTGGAGCTTTATTATTGACAGATCAACGAAGTCCCAGAATCCGGACTTTCTATTTTCACTTGAAAATAGGAATGACACAATGTTCAACAAAGGCAAATCACTCTCAGTTTGAAAAATCATATGCAATGGTCAGTGTTTCAGGTCACCCTATGATGTGCAACCCCCCATCTCATCTGATAAGCTGTTTCTGTTTTCATTATTGCATTCCTTTGCACTGAAAATAGATGGTAAAAGGAAACATTTTCTCCTCTTTTCATTTATCAAACACACAGCGTCAAAAATGACACATTTTTCTTTCACCTCCAGCCCCCTCCTCACTTTTCTCACTCGTTCTGACCGATTCGTAGGTGTTGGGAGAATATACTGTGAGCTGCAGCGATTATGAGAGTGGGCAGAAGCCTGAGCTTTAAACTTTCTTCTTTGTACTGTTCATTTTATACATATGCTTTATAATCAGCCGCTGTGCAAATCTGCACCTCAGCCTTTGTAGGAACAAAAATGTCATTTAATCCTGGGTTAAAGTCGATACCAACGTCTCGAAAAGACTGGTTTCTATTACTTTACTTATCTGTCTGTATGTTTTTCCCATCAAAACACTTCAAAGCAAATAGGTGTGATTAGTTTCTTAATCACCCAACATGCTATTGGGAGTTAAGATTACAAACCAGCTTTCCATTACTTGTGACGCAAATTTTCAGTCAAATCAAAGCTGATAAACGCCTTCTACTTATTCTATTCATATGCGGGAAGGTGAACAATTGATAACTCATTCCAGGCAGTTGTCATGTGATAGCTGTTTCTCTTGATCGTGTGATTGATAGTTGTAAAACTTCAGTAGGATATTATGAATATCATCACTCATGTTGGAAAACTGACGTTAATAAGGGGCTGCTGGATCCAATATTCACACAAAATGATATTGCAATATTGATAGTGTTATTTTAGCGCACTCACATGTAGTTCATGCATACAATGTTAAATGGAGGAGAGGTGCACCGTGCACATATAGATTTCTCCTTCACTTATGTATTCTGCAACGACACTGCTATCCAGAGCAAAGGGATGCTTTATACCACATTCTTCTATGAGTTATGAAAAATGGCTGTTATTCACAGCACGATTATCAAATCTGACTTTTAAATTATAAACAAACACACACCCTGCATTTAGTGACATCTCTGTTGCTGTGCATGCTCTTCTGCTTTCCTGTTCCATTCAGGCTGTTTGCTGTCTCTCTAGGGAGAACTCATACGGAAAGTCCACAGCCCTGGGGCATGCTCTGTTAATAGCGCCCCTAAATAGAGTCATCCATAACGTTACAAACCTCAAACACATACAAATACTCTCATATATGGATACAGAATCACTGACAGGACATCTGGGAATCGGTCTATTGAGACTAGTGTGGAGTAACAAAATTTGCTGGATAAGAGGAACTGATTAGATGTGTCACCTTATGATATTAGCTGATGCAAGATACAGGTCTAGTATGATTAAAGGTGACTGGGTGCTAAGCAAAAGCTTGAGATTAGCTCAGTAGAAGAGGAGCAAGAATGGCAGGAGTAATACTGAATGTCTTATAAGAAGAAAAATAGACAGCGCTAGAGCTAAAGCCTGGTGAAAAAGAACCAGAGCTATTATTTCTAGAAGAGTAAACTTTTTAAGGTCTTCATGCATATGCATGATCACTTAGATTTTTCTCTTTGAGTCATCACATCGTGAGTAATAATCTCCATCATAATGTGCATGAAAATATAATCATTAGATGGAGCAATAAAGTTTTTTATTGTTCCTAAAGAAACTTGCCTATTTTATTTTTTCAAGTTTGGAGGTGAATATCAAAGCTGGATATGCTCAGGAGGTTTTAATCTCAGCAGACTTCTGTGGGCGATGCTTCAGCATTGCAGCTGCGTTACGTCACTGAAAGCCAGTGCTTCCGCTCCTGGTCCCTCTGAATATTTCACACAGCCATTTGCTCCTAAGTTCTCTCCTAGAGACAGGGAACCATAATAAATTGCAGTCTGCCATATCGCCCCACTTCTTCCTACCCTCTTTCTTTCCTCTTGGCGTTCTGTTCTCGCCCACTCATTTCATTTTTTCACCCCCTGGCACTCAGTCACCAACTCTCATTTTCCTCTCTTTGCTGCGTCCGCCTCCCTTTTTCCCAGTTAGAGTGGTAACAGGTCTGAGACATGTATGTGATGTAATCCAAATGGACAGCAGGGGTGCCTATCTCTCTGCTTCTGCCTGCTGCTTCCCATCCATGTGCTGCACCTTTATCCTGCAGTCGCAATACTGCACAATGAGCTTCCACTCCTTGTTTCCATCCCTCTGCAATTTCTTTTCCACCCATTGACAGAAGTAATTTTAGTCTGACTGTTGTTCCTCAACCAGAACCATCGATAACACATAATAGCAAGCAGAGATCAACAACTAGCTGATTTATTTGGTATTTCGATGTGCTTTAAGATACTAAAAATGAAGATGAACATAAACGTCACTGGTCACAATGAAATTGAGCAGCATTTTGGTAGCTCCTTTCTTTATATGTGGTGGTAAAAGGTGAACCTCTTCATTTCAGATGAAAGTGTGTTGTCATGTTGTCAGTGTGCAGCAACAGTTGATCTGTAGCGAACCCTAGAGCTCTAGCATTTCAAATTTACCAGACATGAGTGGCAGCTCAATGCAGGGCTGACCTTGTGAACTGTGGTGGCCCTCCGGGATGCAGACAGGTGCTCTGCTGATCAAAGGCTGCATACGCGCCGTGAACTTTTGTACCTGCATATATCATCTGCCTCCTATCAGCCTCCTACTTTTTCTCCCTCTCTGGCATAAAAACAACCGAGCATGTCCTATCAAAGAGCGACAACACTTTTATCTGGTCAAAGACTGTCAGGCAAAAGAGAGAAGGAGGTGATGTGGAAACAAAAATATGTTCATGTGGGGACTGAGGGGATAACTTGAGAGAGTGAGAAGCCCGTACAGTGTGACCAGCCGAGAGGGAAGAGATAAGGGAAGGAGAGATGCTTTTAACAGCCACATGTGACTGAGTAACATTCCTCTAATATTGACGGCAAGAGACATTAGTTAAGACCTCTTCTTTGATGGACGTCGGTTTCCCTCTTTTGCTTCCAGGAACTGAATCGTAAGATCATCCTGAGCAGCAATATAAAATTTGGTCTCTGTAAAGTCAATATCATCAGCATTATTCGTTAATGTAATGTAAAATGAGTTGGTGAGGGCCTTGGAGTAGTTAGTTATTGAAGTGTCTTTAAATACATTACTATTACATGAATGGAACAGTACCAGTATGAATAAAACTAATAAATTAAATTGGAAATTCTTTATGGCTCCAAGATTTTTTTGCAGCCTCTGATCATAAACACTTTACAATTAATGTGAGAATTACTGCTTCCGTTTTTACACTACACGATATAGAGTCATTATCAGAAAGCAAATAAAACGGTTTCCCAGGAAACTGATCTGCAGTTTGTAGCAACCGCAGCCTGCCATTCGGCACTTTTCTGGTAATACACACACAGTGAATGCAGCAAGACTTTAATCTGTGCAAACAATACCGACAGCCTACACCTTGGGATCATAAAAAATTGATATTTTAAGAACCTGCAAATGAGCTGAAGGATTGACGCTCAGTCTCTGTCAGATTTCAAATGATTTATCCCAAAAAGGAAATTACATTATTATTAAACTATTACCAATATGAAATAATGGAATGTTTGTCTTTGAGCTCTCCAAAACAAAGATGGATATATATGGATGTATGCTTTTTGTATGCAGTTTGATTTTAGCCAAAAGTGGCAGAATCACAACTCTATGTCAGTTTGGAAATACCGCCACTCAGTTTAGACTGAGCTCCTTTTTTCTCACCATTAAACATTCCACTCCTACCAACTAGAAGACTTGGTTTGAATTCTGGTGTGAGTGCAGCTCATTACTGCAGTGTCGCGGAGGTGGAGAGAGAGAAACAGATAATAGAAAATCCAATTTACATCAAGCAACGCAGGGCTAAAATGCAGTAACTGATGGTGTAACAAATTAAATGATGTTGTCTTTATTCTTCTTATATTTTCTTCACTTTGATTCTGTCTCTCTTAATCCAGAGAGGCCAGAGGTTTACTATAATGACAGTGATTATCAAATGCTTCCTGAAACAGAGAAAAAATCATATAGCCCCTAATCTCTTTATTATATTCCTTTCCTTTGGTTTCCTCTCCAGAAAAGATCATTGTACCGATTCTCAACATTTTAACAATATGTACTGAATTCTGCCAGGAAAATGACCAACCAATCATTACTGCAGTGATGAGTACTTGCTGGATCAGTCCAGAGCTGCCGCACCTTTCTCACTGGCCGAGGATGGCATTGATTTATCTATTACTCAGAGGAGATGGCATTTGTGCCAATCGCACAAACTTGATGTCCTTCCAGAAAGAAGTTACACAAACTACTGGTGAGTTTGAGTGTGTGTGTTTGTGTGTGTGTACAGTATGTGTGTGATCGTGAGGGGTCTTACAAGTGTAAGATTTGGCCTTTATTTCTTGATTTGAATCTAAAATTGTTTCCAAATATGTCTTTGTTGACAAGATATACTTTGCTTTTAATCAAACAGCAACTGATAGGATTTAATGGACCATTTAGTTCTGTGGAAAGTCTGCTTCGGTTTGTGTAGACATATTCGAAACTGAAATTCAAAATAAAAAACGAATGATGTAAGCTTCTGAAATATTGACTTTAAATGACATTCCTACGAGTTCAAAGAAGTCAAATTAAGTGTGATTGAATGAGCCGATTACACTCAGCACTGATACAGTCATCTGTTATCAAAGAAGATATATGAATGCAATACAAGTTAGAAGTGAAAATAAAACTAAATTTACAGGACAGAGTCACAAAATGTGCAACATGATGGGATTTGATGGAGAAGTAACTCGATGGGCACTTGAAAGTATTAATATAGAAGACAGGCTATTGCAGTTCAACACTCATTTATGTTTAGAGACCCACTGTCCCTTAAGAGTAAAACAGGATACCATAGCACACGAGCAATAGCATTTCAGTTTCAATAGTAACTCAACGGTATAGGTTTTCTGACATCCAAAGGTGGCTTTTAACCATTTAAAAACATGCCTAAAAGGCAAAGGCCAGCTCCATTTCTTCCCACCCTGCTCTGGCTTCACTCTCCTCAATCTGCTCTCTCCCAGCATTATGTGAACCACAGTAAGTGCAAGTCTATGAGCAGATGAAAGGCCAAACACAATCTGTTAAAAAGCCACAACTCAGCTCAATAGCCAGACAGCCACCATGGAGCACTTGACCCAAATCTTATTGTGCAGTGTTGCCTGCAGTTGTCCTGCCTCAGAACACAAATAGAGGATTTTGTGTTCTGGGAAACAGATGCAATGTGGTGTTTGGGTGCCTATTTTAAAGCAGAGCAAATCTGCAAAGGCTTGCTGTATATATTCTGCATATGCCAAGTTTGAAATAGATGCTTGTGTTGTAAATCCCAAATGAGCCTGTTAGTACAGGCATGCTCCGTGTCAAAGTTCATACATTTTGTGTACTTTTTAATTCACTTGAGCCAGTGCTTCGCTGCAGAAGAACCATATTTATGAGGCACTGGGACCACCGACTGTTCTATGACCTGCAAAAAATTTCAAACAATTAACATCACTAAACTGTATTAACTGAGAGCACAATAATAAATGTTTTATTGGAAGACATATGGCTTGAACCAAATAAGAGCAATTCACAGCAACTGAATTAGGTGATGAAACCAACCTGTTTATACCAGCTAGCAACAAAACGGAAACAGTAAGAAAACCAATATTTTCAGTTTTGTCAAAGCTGCCCATGTAGGATATACTACATAGATCGAGAGATGGATGGATACATAGAAAGATGGAAGATGGAAATCAGCTCTAAAGAACATGAAAAAGGTTGCATTCTGTGTGTTTCAGTTTGATTTTGTCATTATTGTGAAATTTCCCCTTTTTTCTGAGTTTTCACTTCCCCTGTCATTTGTTTTTCAGTAAGATTAACACCTGGTTGAGAGGTAACTGATCTGAATCAGTTTTGGTGCATGACTTTGCACCCTCATCGCACTTCCAGCTGCTTTTAGCATTGCTGTTGTTCCAACTTATCACCATCGGGGGGACCATTTTTAAATTAAAAGCAAGTCACTTTGATCTTTTCCATAAACATTAGCATGTTTTCAATTTGCCTTTTTCTTCGCTTTGTCCATGCCAAACTCTGGATGAAAGACAAACTTTGCTATTGATCTACCTAATACCATGTTTCTCTCATACCCTAATGGAAAATTAAATCAGGATGTTTTTTTAAATGCTCCCTTACTCCCTCTTCTCTTTTCTCTGCCCTATGTGCACTACTGCCCCAGACTGCCCTGCAGCGATTCAGGACTTCAACACGTGCAGAGTCTTTGTCCCTCAGCACTCTATTCTCTATCTGTTTGTGTGTGTTAGCAGCTCTAATGTGTAGGACATGAGTCTTTTACAATATGGTCAATATCACACCACAGGCATTCGCAACCCAGACAACCCTAACGATGCAGAGAGGCCAGAAAAGATGGTGGGATGCAAAGGGGTATGGCACCACACCATCAGTGCAGAGTAAACCCATTTGTCTTCCTCTTCCTATATTTGCAAACCCCCTAGAGCCTTAAAAAATCCAAACACAAAAAATACCCAAACACTCTCACAAAGAAATATTATAAGTTCCATAATGCATTATGTATCCTACAAAAGTTTGTTCTCCAGAACACCACCGTCCTCCACAGTCATGTTTCATTTACTAAACTAACAGGCCTGGAGAGATAGGACTGATCACTCAAGAGTTGGACCATCTGTGTTTCATTATTGTCATATTGAAGGTCTGTGACTGCAGTGTGTAAAATCCTGCAGACCCATTCAATTCCAATTTAAATTTATTTTAAACAGGTTGAGCGACATGATACGATGGTTTCCATATACAATATTGTTAAACAGTGTGGGGACACCTTCTTGTATGTTGGAGTCAAAGCTCCCTTACAGAAAAACTTACAATAGTTGTGTGGACAATGAGTAGCAACAAATTTGCTGATGAGCAGAAAGGCTCAGGATTTTAAAATCCATGTTCCAGGAAAGTCAAAACCCTAAATCCATCCAAATAATTCCAAATAATTAATAAGACTTGTGACTTAAAAACTTTCTGGCCGCCTGAAGTTTTTTTTCTCTGAAAGTTCATAAAAACTTAAACTTTTATTGAGGATTTCATGTAACATCTGATTGATCCAGAAACAGAATGTGATCAGTTCAAACTAAAACTCATTTAAGTCACAGGATTAAGAGGAAAGTGGCTCAGTTCACATGGACACAGTTTGTGAGCTGATTTGTGATGGCACAGCAGACAGGAGGATTGAGGGGAGATGTGTGCTAATATTTGCCTGGTTATCCATTGATCCGTGTGGATGAGCGTTGAGGCTTTGTAGAGTAGGAGGCCTGCCTCTGGGCTCTGTGGAAATCGGAGGATACACTCTCAACATCATGCCATCTTAACTGGTTTCCATCCAGAGGGGAAATTAATCTCACTGGCATAAACCAGAGCAATAAAGGTTTTAAAAGATTGCTAAATTGTTGAAGAGTCTGGTAGATCAACAGTAGCTCCCATTAGGTGCCGGGTAACAGATCTTAATCCAATTAGCATTAATCGATAATGCCTCCAGTGGTTTTTGTGTAAATTTTCACAAACGCTGATCATGTGACTGATCAAGTCGTGCTTATTGCTCTGCGCTGAATAGCGCTAAGACAGCCCATGTGGTAAATCATCGAGACATAAATTGTGTTAACCACTTAGAGAGGATTTTTTTGTCAGAGGGGATTTGTTGAATTAATGCTGTGTCTATAAACACTGTTTTATTTTTCACAGAAACACAGGATTGCTTGTTTCGCAATAAACACATTGACTCTCAATGTTTCAGGCTCAGTTAGGCTCACAGTGACCCGACAACGGTCAAATCAGCACTAACAGCTAATCCATGGATGGTAGCCTGGTCTGAGATTGTGGTAAAAAAAATCTGAATGAACAGCCCAAACTGGCTCGGTCTGCCGTCTCTGTTGTTTCTGTTATTTTCTGTGTGCAAGACGTAAATAAAGGACAGGCTGTGAGCACCTCCCAGCTCTCCTCATTCAAATTTACTCCACGGAGGCTCGTCTTGGTGAATGGGGAAAAGGAGTAAGAGCCAGCAAGTGTGTTTTAGGTTTCTTCGCTGACTAAATGAAATCAGTCCAGCTAAGGCCAATTCATCCTCGTTTTCCCTCATTCCACTTTTATCTTGCCTCCCTCTGTCTTCGCCATCCAACACCCTGCTTTCACTTCGTCAGCTTCCAGGTTTCCTCTTTTGTTGCCGACCTGAGCCAAACACCTGTGTGAGCACTGAGTTTCAGTAAAGTATGCAGGGGTGTCTTTATGCAGCCTATCTCTCGTCTTCTCTCCTTCTCGCTACCTCCCAGAGCCAGTCTGCTGCCTCCTCTCTAGAGGGCCTGATCCACCCCAGAGACCACATTTCCTCCCCTCTCTGTATTAAGGAAACTGGCTTATCTCCTCTGCTCTGTACTTACACACTTCCACACAAACAGAGACACACTGTACTAGCCCATTCACAAGGGGTAGGCTGCTTAGTGGCAGTGAGTCGTGATAACCCCCTCACTGCCAGCAGATGTCCTGCTCTCACTCATCAGAATAATGATCTGGAAGCCAATCACACGCCATGTAATATTCATGAATGAAAATGAGCTGGATGGTTGAGGAAAGTGTTTGGTTAGAGGGAACAGATATTTTGCTGTCTGACTCATTTTTCCAGAGTAAGTGTCCTCTCATTTTGTGTGGAGTCGGGCTTGTCTTTACTGGACAAAGTTTGTGGGAATGTGTACATGTTTGACAATTTAAGACAACAAAGATACAGACACATATGAAGCCATCACCTAAAAATTGGTTGTTTACGGACATTTTGCTCTTTTCAACGCAACATTTTACGGGGAGAGCAGAAAAATAAGCTTGACTTTTTTATAAAATATTATGCTCATCCCTCAAAGTGTGTTTCATGACTAATATCAATCTGTAAGAATCAATGTGCAATACCTCCTACCACACATGGGGGTATTAGTTTTGAGGAAGTGCCAATTGGGTTCAGTTAAATGGTTTGAATAAACAAGCTTATGGGAGGACTTATAAAGTATTTAAAAACCTATCAAACAGACATTGCAGGTCAGACTGATTTTGCCTTTCCAATTGTCCATCATCTGTATTTTTTGCTATTAATTCCACTAAAAGAGGCTGACAGACGAGGAAAATCCTTCCATTTTGGAAGCAAAGGCAACTAACAGCAATTACATTTTCTGTCGTCTGACTTATCAATCAATGCCTAATGAATCAGCCTGTCGTTTTAACACAAAGCAATCATCCAAACGATGTATTTACAATCATCATGCTAATTTGTTTTCATTGTCTTAATTTTTATTTCAACAAAACCAGCAGAGAGCAAAGCAATAACGGGACACTGCTTTGTTATCTGTGGAAGCCAATTAACTTCATGCACTGCCTTTACACAGAAATACACACACAGAAAAATACACAAAACATTAGCATGTTAGACTCAAATAAACTACGTAAAGCTGTAGTGTTATCTGTTATATGCAATTAGTCTAATATTTGCCACTGTGCAGAGCATAGCAGTAATGACTGCAGTGTTACTCTATTGGTATGCACCGGCTGTGTGATTTGCCATGCAACATTGAAAATCCTGTTGCCCAATTCATTCGAAAACTTTCCCTGTGTTTTTTCATTACTATATTGGTATCATTTTCAAAAAATATGTCTGATTTTTTTCCATTGTTATATTTCACTTACAACCAATGCATTTTGACCTGTACAGCCAGTTATGAATGACTTGTGTTTATCTTTATGCATTTCGCAGACGATTTTATCCAAAGCGATTTAGAACTGAACTAACCCCCCACCACCTCCACCACCCCACCCCCCGCCTTTGCTCTTTTTCACTTCATGTGAAGAGGCCAGTGAAAAGGCACAAGTTAAAAACCAGCTTGAGTCTTTATCCTTTGAGTCAATGGCCATTGCAGGGTAGTTTAGACTATTTAGCTTTTGCCAACCTCTGTGAGACAACTCAATCCCATGACAAACCGTAAAAATGTATGTTGGCCCACAGAAAACTACATGGCAATTTCACAATAAGCAGCATTGAGTTCAACATGTCTGCTACTTCTTTCTTCAGTCGCATCCTCAGTCTCATCTCCATTTTGCTTAAAACGCTGTTGACACCCATCAAATTGAAGCCGACAGCTGTCACTATGGAGATGAAGAAAAATGAAAAATGATAATAGAATTTTTCACAAAAAGAATTCAACCAGTCAAAGGAAGCATGAGGAAGAACATCAGACATGCTTCACCAAAGCATGACAGACATGACCAACGGTAAACTTCTTGTTCACTTAGGAGATTTTTCGCCTAATTCTGAAGTGATATCATGGTCACAGTAACTTTAGAAGGATGTTCCTGAAAAGACGACCCCATTCTGGAAGTCTTTATCGGAACAGCTTAAGAGAAAGCTATGACAGAGACAGGAAGACGGGGCGCAGAACAAGATGCTGAGGCAGTTTGGACCCTATACGAATCATTTATGCACATGTGTTAACCAGTCCCAAGTCTACTTGTTATTCGTCAAGGACATCTTGCCTGAACAGGCTGTTGACTTGAAGCTGCGCTATGAAAGAAAGAGAAAGAGCTAGAAAAACTGTCCCTGATGAATACTCTTTGAAGGACATCATAGAATTGCAAGGATCACTGGTGAGAAGCACATCTTTCTCAGCCCCTCTCTTTCACACTCACACAACATACAAATTCTCTCCGTGTCTCACCATTCAGTGAGTCATCAGTGATGAGCCACAGCCAGATCGATACCCTCTGTTTCTTTTTTCTATGGATAAAGTATTTGAAACTACTCGGAAGGAAGGAGAAGAAAGTTTCGAAAATGTTCTTTATCTTGACTGCTAATTCAAGTATAAACGTATTCCCCTCAGGCTCCATTCTTTAATCATAAACAATTTTCATATGTAGAAAAAAATCTGAACCTGATTATGGAAATGATGTGGCTAACAAACCCAACTCAATGCGGTGATGAAAAAAAATCTCATTTTAAATAAGTTTTTTGAAGTCCTTGCAGTAAGTGATGGTTTGAAGTCTTTGCCTCCTCCTTTGTGACACTTTGCCAGGACTTCCCTGCACCCATCTTCCTTTGTTGTCTATCTTTGTCTATCATGTTTTCATGATTATTTTGTAAACAAGTCAAACGCAGTCTGATACGGTTGACATCAGGTCAAAGACTACGCAGGGAAGGAAACATGTATTGATATTCTTCAAAAACCACTGATTGTATCATTGACCACCAGTACTAGGATTTCAGTCAACACTTTGTCACACTTTTTGTACTTACAAAAATGTATGCAGCTATGGGAGGGAAAAATGCTTAAATTAATGTTATGTATGCACATATGCAAAACGAAAAAAGATACTGTTCCCATTGCAACTAAAGGCTGTTTGTTACCATGGTGTACTGTACATGTGGACCTCCTGCAGTGAGAAAAGAACAGAAAGGGTTCCCTTTATAGATCTGTAGGAAACAATGATGATATCTGGGAAGAAGCTTTTGCACAAAAGCTTGTTTCAACCTCCAGATTTGTTGATTTTGTGGATCAGTCTTCCAAAACAATGAATAAGAACATAAATGCAATTTAGACAGAGTAAGTGTTAATTTCAAAGGAGTTCTGACTATTCTTAAAATTATATTTGTCACACAGACATATTGCAGACATGCAACATATCTGCATTTAAGGTTGTTTTATATTTTCCCTGTTCTTCCTTTTAATGTGTTGTAACTCTCTACCTGTAGAACTAGTCATACACACGAATCTACACACACATCATTGCTTGCCACACTTTTCCATTCTGCAGCAGTCGCTGGGCTAAAGCCAGCACCATTGATCTGTTGGAGTGATTGATGGCAGTGTTTGAGGGATTTCGGGAACTTTATTTTAACCCTCACATTAGCCCTTTTTTTGCACTCCACCATGCCTGCATCAGTTTTTCGAGAGATGCCTTGTGTTCAAACACTGTCATTTGGTTCCTTTGTAAATGCAAGAGAGTAGCTCTTTTCAGACTGTGTGGGCTGCAGAGCAGAGCCAGGAGGTGACATTTAACATATTTATATGCACAGTTCCTTCAAAAAAGTTTGGATGTGCTCATTCAGAGTCGATGAATGGTCGTGTCCAAACCCTTGACTGGTGCTGTATGCATAAATTAAGACACAGAAAGAACCTGAACTACAGCTTTGTTTGAATAAATGTATCTCATTAGGATTCTGATGGCTTTGCACTACAGGGCAGAACTTCACATGTGTCTAATCACTGCAATAGAAGGTTGAAATGCCCGTCATTCTTGTTTATGGGGTAACAGAAAGCAGGATGGAAACATGAAAAAACACCATGCTTGCTTTCACTGTGCTGTTACGGCCATGCAGCTGCATCCATTTCTATATATGTGTGCATATCTTCGTCATCGAAAGCATCCACCTAAGCTTTGCGATTATATTGTGAAGAATTAGACTCCTTACATGTCTGTCACGATTGACCTTTCTGCCTTTTGGTAATTGTTAATCACGAACTCCAGACCTCACACTCATAACAGTTCTTTAAACATTTCCATCGTGCTTTATCTTTCTCTACCTCTTCTCTCAAGCCGCTATGTCCTCTCAGCAACTGATGTTGGTCTCCTCAATTCCCTTCATGCTATAATTCCCTCCTTTCCAGTTTCCCTCCATCTCGCTTTCTTTATGGTAAAAAAAAAAAACTTTCTTACTTTTGAAAATAGTCATTTTGTTGTACGCTGTGGTGTTCCATCTGCTTTTTTCTATGTCGCTGTTGGCTAGTTACGGTTTGTTTATTAAGACTTCCCCCTTATGTCAGATGTTCAAACAGATTTTAAAACATTAGCTTAGAGTTATTTGTGTGTTTCAGGATCAGGATACTTCTGACATTCAGATGCTATCTAATTCATGTTTGTTTTGGGATACATATTCCTGTCTGAGTTAGCGGTATCTTCATTCTGTTTTGACTAAACTTTGTCCTTTTTCACTCTCAGAGTCAATATTTATCTTTAGATTCAGAAATCTAAGACCCTGTACCAACAGGTGACACTTGCTGTATCCTTAAAAATTGATTGACCTCTTGCCAAAAGCATTTAATGTTTTCCATGAGAAGTCATAGGTGTCTTTGCTTCACTTCAGTCAGTTGAAAAATGACTTATTTTTTACATTTTTCTCCATTTTCCTCTTTTCCCTACTGAATGCCATTTTTCAGAAACAGCTTTGTAGAAGTTCTTCAAATATTCACTTGTCAAAAAAATTGAACAAAATGGACTTGCCAAAGGGGAAAAGTCACTGTAACCTTGCAAATCATGCTTGATTATATGATTCAGGTTTTCCCTTGCTACTTATTAGATGATTTCATACTAATGTCAAACAGGGAAAAATATGATGTAATCATTGCATTTCTCAGGTAAAAGTCAAGTTTTGCTTTAAATTTTCCCAGATTTCCATCATCGTGGTTTGCTCAGATTTCCATCATCATGGTTTGGTGTGTTTCTGAAATTTCTGTTCTAGTCCTATTATTTAAAAAAATGAAATTACACTTTGCAATAACCAAAACTGGCTGATTTGGTCCGTCAAAGAGCATACGTGTTTTCGCACTTTCTCCCCTGGTATCAGCTCGATGACTTACATTTGATAATCATGCTTGTATTTGGTGTTACTAAGCAACCCTTAAAGGGTTTGATAAGGAAACTTAATATAGCCAAACATCTGTGCATTTAGCCACTGTTCTGTAGATGCATGCACACCAGAACACACACATGTTCTTGTTAGCTGATCACCACTAACTCCTTCCTGGAGTGTGTAGTCAGGTACCCAGCTCAACAGAAACACTCCAGACACACAACATATCAGCTTAAGGTGTTAATAGTGCACATTTGTGTGGGTGTTTGTGTTTTTTTTGTGTGCATTCGCTCAGCCTGCATGCTCTCAACACCTCCATGCATCAGTCATTGTCCACCTCCTAATGATGGTGAAAGAACAGACTCATTAAAGCACCTCATTCTCCCACCAACAGAGCCGAGCAAAGTAACAGCTACAGGGGGAAAAAAATTCCCGGAGATACTGGTAATGAAACAGAGAGAAGCAGATTTAAATATGGAGTAGAGGAAATATGTGACTGGTGAAAAAGACACCTGAGACGTAATGAGAGTTGGAGGTGGAGAGGATAGGCAGAGGCATGATGAGCTGAACTGACAGGCTGGCATAAAAAGGGATGGAGGATTCCTGGAAGGCGATGGAAAAAAGGATTTGAAGGGGTGCACTTGGATGAGGGTTTCGACTGTGCAGACCTCCTCTGTGGAAAATAAAGAAATCACCCAGATTTCTCTTTTTCATGTCTCATTTTCTGATGAAGAGCCAATCCATCTATCTGGCCCAGACTCAATAGACCCGCATCCACTTCTCTCAGTCTCCTCTTTTCTTTTGTTCTCTCATTTCTCCGTGACTCAGTTGCATGTTCACAGCTACTTTGTGCCTCACTCTTTCCATGTTGGCAAAAGGTTTTAATCTCTCTCTTCAAACTCTGCTCTGCGTATGTAGATTGGTCCATTGTGTGTAGAAGGGGGGGTCAACCCAGTCTGATCTTGAGGGATGGCACCAGTCCAAATGTTGCCATTGTGGAAAATATAAACTCTGTACTGGAGGATTAACCAGTAGCACACTCTGTTTTGGGTTGCTGGACCTTTCGCTTTCTTTGTGTCTACACAGTTTTCTGTATTTGAGTGTTGTGTGTGGATGTCAATGTGTGTGTTGGCATGGCATGAGGGGTGTGCAGCAATGCCTGGTGCTAGCAGATTAGCTCTGAGTGTGAAAACAATTGTCAAGCTCTGAGACAAGAGAAGAGGTGGAAAAAAGCAATAGAGAATGAGAAGAGCTAAAAAAAAAATACCAAAATGATGAAGAAGGAAGGGGGGGGACATAGACGCATATATATTTGGAAAGGAATTTATGAATAGGAGACCGGGGTATTAAATAGAAATGAAAAAAAGGTGCTTTCCGGTGCAGAGGATATTGGGTTAGGATAGGTTTGATGAAATTTGACAACTCAGCAATGAAATTTAAAGAGCAAAGACCTGTAGAATGCAGACAGGTGTGGACAGATGCTCAGAGACCAGGGGGTGTAATAGAGGGTATGGATGGACAGATGAAAGCACAAAAGACTGCAGATTTAGACTCACTTATCTGTGAGGCAGCGCCTGGGGCTTCCCTCCCTCTGCTTTTCACTCCCATACCAAAGCAGCCTGTTCATTCCTCAGGATCCAACATGCTTCTTTGCAGGTATCACATAGAGATTTCTGCATAACATTTAGAGATTTGGTCTGAATCTGCATGCTCGTGATAGATTTGTCTTTACACAAATGGCACACACAGACAGACAAAAAAAACCTGGTTGTCATCATTCACCAGGACTGTCGCCTTGTCTCCTGTTCCTGTCCGTGGTGGCCAGCAGGTGTCATGTAGAAGGGAAGCTTGGCTCATGCAGAGCAGCTGGCATCGAACCAGGTTGTCCCCCTATCGAACACACTCACAAACACAGAGGCAATAACATCACACGCTTGTATTCAAACACACGCATTCCACACAGCTGCTGGAAAAGTGTAGTTTTCTGTCAAAGTGACAGAGGACTGCTGGCTTTACAGTCATACCACAGTGCAAGTCACTAGCCCCCAGCTCCATCAATCACAGTAACACAACACATAAGCACACACTTCCACTCAGTGGCATACAATAGCTGAGCTGAAGAAGCAAGAAGAAAAAGTTCAGTTCTCCTTTTTCTGATAAATGCAAATTAATCTATATTTGTCTCATGCACATCCTTGTCTCATAACACACACACTATATTGCACCCCTCAATCAGTAGGCTTTTTACACAGTTGTTCAAGTTCAGACAGATTTGGATTTTATGTGTGTAATGCTACTGTTTCCATACCTCTGAATTCCCCCCCACATTTAGTTGCCTGAAAACCAATCACCAGATGTATGGATGGGATTAGGATTGGTATTGGTATCCCTCTAAATATCCCTAAGATAAATGTGTGAAACAAGGATGACAGTTCTCAGCCCTGCTGTAAATCAAATCAGAGGCCAGAGCTCCAAAGCTGTAAAAGCTTCTTTAGAAATGCAAAGTAAACATAACTGATACAGTATTTCTCTCACCCTTTGGCAATATTACATATCCTCGTCATTACATGTCTGATTTTTTTTTTTGTTTGTTTTTAGATGAAGTGAATTCTACACTTTAATTGGATTTAACCACAGAAGTAGAAACCTTTATTCTCCATGCCTGGGATATTTGATTTGCAGTGTTTGTATGCATACTGAATGACTGTATAAGCGGGAGAATGTCCAAGAGCTCTTAAATCTATATTCCTTCTGCTTACAGTCTCATTATCACCTATATTCATAATAAGACAGGTGTCCCACCTTGGCAGCTCGCTTGTTTTTGCTTTGAACCAGAACACAGGTCCTCTTATTGTGTGTCATTTATGTTCGACTGACTGAAAGGATGTCTGGCCATACAGCCAGCAGAAGAAAAACCAGGACGTTACAGCTGACAAACGCCATGCATAAGACCATGAAAATGAAATTCTGCCTCATTTATGTAAGAAGACATGATGGTATTTCTGCCCCCTTATGTAGTCAGTTATTTGTTTATTCTGGGATATTTTTCTCTAAAGCTCTTGGCTGGAGAACCGTCAGCAAGGCCATTCATGCCTTGTGTTAGACGAAGTGATACTGAACAGCTGGGCAGTGCGATAGAGAAGAAAGAGAAGGCTTCAGTGGCTTACCCCAAGAGAAAGACAAGTAGCTAATGGAATGCACAAAGCATTAAAACACCATTATTTTTCTTCAAGTTTTGTTATTTGAGCAAATCAGCAAAAGGTGGCGTTGATAAAGTAAAACTGATCATTCGTCCAAAATCATCTACTGTGAATAGAGGGAAGAGTACAAAAAAACGCAGACGGTGAAATTATTTTTCCTTCCCCTTGCAAAGCCTGGCAGTGGACAGAGAGCCAGACAAGTGGCAGTGAGATAGTAGTAAGTGCTTTTGTTTGAAGAAGGTGTCAGATGAAAATGTTACTTGGAAGGGAAATCACTGATGAAAAACAAGTGAAGCGGAAACCGTGACAATTTAAATTATGCATGTAATTGGTAGACTGACCGCAGCATTTATAGTGCTCGGTTATACACAGTATAAGGGTGGCATTTGTTGCACAAGACCAACCTCGCCGGGCTACTCAATTTACAGAAAATAACTCACGAATAATCTTCTAATCTTGTTTTATTTTACTGTCAAACAGCTAAATTGATTAATTAATTAGGCACCTGGAAACATCCGATTAGTGATTTTAAATTGCCGGAAGTGGATTCATAAATCCACTTAAACTCACCTTTCCATTTCAGGATTGAAAGACTTACATCCTCTTCCTGGCAAAGTGAGAGACGTCGTCTTTTTATAGCATCCTGTGGCAACTCCGGGTCACTGTAGGGGAGGGTAGCTTCCTTACCGTGCACCTGAAACTTTAAACTAGCTGTGAGCAGTTTTAAATTCCAAATTTTCTGATTTACTTTCTGAGACAGGTTGTACTCCTGAGAAAAAATAAGCCATTATGCTTTTTGCAATTTTTATGTACTGCTCTCTCTCTTTCTGTGTCACAGTGGTAATTCCATGTCATCAGTTGAAGAAGGGACGTAGACTGACTAAACTGAGAGCTCTCACTTCTAAAAAGGCAGGGATGCCAAATGTTTAATGTGGCTAATTTCAGGGAAGAAATGCTTACTTTAACTAATCTTAGCAATATAAATTTTTTGTCTTGGAACTGAAGACTCAATCTTTTATGTCACGCAGCATTTTGTTGTTCAAAATCCAATCTAAATGCATGTGAGAGGTGTGAAACTGCAATGATCCTGCTCTATAGTACAGATAGAGGCTCACAATGTTTACAGATGTTTATCTTCACCTGTGAACGTATCAGAGCTGGATAAGCAATAGTTTGCATCCTTATTGACTAAATTTCCTTTTGTGTTCAATCAATTTACTTACCTCATGATGAATGGTAAACGGTCAATTAAAAAACAAAATTAAAACGGCATCTTAAAAATTCATGAATTTTTTTTTAATTGACTTAAATCCGTATATTGTCTGAAACCTCTACTTTTATTTCTCTGCGCATCTTACTTCTTTCTTCCTCTCCTTTCAACATTCCTATTAAAATCACTTCATCCTCCACTCCTGCTGTCTTACCCTTTTTTCCTCTCATCTGTGTTTCAGATATTCTTGCATCAAGTGCAACCTTTCTGGATTCCCCCGTTTTTAACCCCCTTTCTCCTCATGTTTCCTCTGTCTTTTCTCTCATCGGTTGTCTGGGGAATATTCCATGCCCAAGCTATCTATTCCATGTACCTCAAGCCTTTTCTTTCTTTCTCAGTTGCATGAGAGGGACTGTGCACTTTCAGTGGCCGAGCTATCTCCAAATAGCACATAAATCATCAAGGCTTGGCATGGTGGAGAGAGACAACCAACCAGGGCAGAACTATTAACACAGCTGAATCACACTGATCATTGTCCCTCTCTCTGTCCCTCACTACTACTCTGACACTCCTCTGTTTTTGCTCTCATGCCTTCCTCTTCACTGTCTCACATCAGCATCAATTCTCCTTAGGAAGATTAAAGGAGAGGCATGGTTTTCTGAGTTAAGCATACATGATGAATACAAATAGGTTATGGAGTCTGGATGCATTATTTAGTACCACTAGAAATTAAAGAGTAAAAAACAACTTAGAAATCAGTTAATTTAGGGATGGGTCAGTTTCATACATGCTGGATTTGTTATATTTTATTTGATGTCATTTGACGTTATTGTAACGAAAAGCCATTCATCAATGTTAAAGTGAAAACAATTTCTGATTATGCTCTTGTGATGGTTTGTGTACTCTAACAATTTAACTAACAGTTCTTCTTGCCCTACTTGTTTTTTTATTAAAGATCAATTATTAGCACATAATTAATAATCAATAAAAAAGTAATTCTCTGTAGCCAGATGACTTCTATAATCCATCTGATTTCCTCGATACAAAGACAAGCGGGCAACAGTCCAACTCTTTTCCTTTTTAACAATTTCCACCGGTACCTTGTTCATCTGGTCCTGTAATTGTCTGTAGACAAGGTTAGTTACTGTGCATGTTTGAACCAACTCCGATTAGCCAAGCTTGTCAGTTAGTTTATGCTGAACCTTTTACCATTAAATAAAGCCTCTCTTCTATCTTATTCCTCTCTAAAACGGCAGTACATGATTGTGGAACATAATGTATTGAAATTACATGCTGCTGTCAGGAAAACAACATTAATGGGCAGTCAATTAATGTTCTTCTCACAGTGTATGCATGAGCTGGCTCTCTGAATTGAGGTAGTCTGAAGACATTAACAAGGCTGGATGCTTTTAAAGTGACAGAATCAGCATATCATAATTTAACTCATTCGATCGCCTTATTATTTAATGTGTTTGGTCGTTTCTTTTCAGTCTAATTTCTCAGGGTATAGGGAGCATCGTTTTTACCCAAAATTTCTGTTAGTTATGCTCCCTCTTGTTTCTGTCTGCAGGCTTTGGGTGCCAAAGTAACAGACGGCTGTATTTAGTTGATGAAACAAGAAAATGGACAAGTTCCTATTATAAATTCATAAAGACACTGATGGTGTTTCCGAAACATGTAGATTATTAGAATAACTTAATTCATAAAATATTCATTTAGTTAATTAAATTCTCAACAAAGGCTAATTATCTAATTGCAATTTGTCATGAATCTATCACACTTTATTAATAGTTCATTAAAGATTCACGCGTGCATTTTAAAACCATCAGCTTCAATATTCAAAATGTCCACAGTGGAAGATGCCTGACTGTAGGAAGGCTGACATGCTGTGTTCCACTCAGACCACCGATGACTTGTGCTCTGTCAGTGTGATGCATGACTTCCGTTTACCAGTTCATTGAATGTGTTATGTAGTTACTCGTTGATATTTGCCGCTCCTAAATTTATCGCTATGTAATGGCTATTATATTAGGCTACAATGCTAATGTGGCACTTTCCCTGTCAAACTAATCCCTGTGTGGGTGGAGGACAGGGCGCTGTAACGTCGGCCTTTTATTGAGCTGTAATCCTTTACATCCCTCCATCTATTCGCCACATTAAAAAGAGAAAGTGTTATAAATTAACCGAGCCACACTTTGTGAGATTATGCCAGTGCTCCAAAATCAACCATTGCTTCTCTTACTTTCAGTAAGAGTTACTTGTTTCTTCTATTTCTTGGTAACTCTCGCCAGAAACATTTGAGCAAGTCATCTGCTACTGTGGCACAACTCCCACACTTTCCAACTGTTGGAGTTGTGGAAAGTTTGTGCCCCAGCAAAAATAATGGCAGGAAACAGTTATGATTTTTTTTGTCCTTTTTCTTTTCATTTTTTTGAAGATGTTCTCTTTGTTAGCTTGTGGCAGACATGCAAATACACTGGTGTGGATGCGTCAATGATTTTTAAATGTATTTACATTTAGGTGCATGTAGACCCTGAGGCTGCAGCCAGTCTATATGTTTAGGTAATACATATTCATAAAGGCATATGAGCATCTATACATAGTCACTTCCCTCCTACCCTCCTCCATACTCCATCTTTTTTATATTTCTTTTTATACTACGGTTATAAATGCTCGACAGTATTAAAGTTCTTATATCAAGTTATGGGAGTTTCATGGGAACAGGAAAAGAGATTACTGATATTGTTTAATTTCCCAAGGGTCCAATGTCTTAGAATAGCCCAGAAGCATATGGCTGCCTGCCTGTGCGCTTATGTAGACCAAGTTTTATTTGTGTTTAGAATTGTGCCGGAATACGTTTTTGAAGATGTAAATGTGTAGCCTTTATCCAGACTTTCTCTGTTTTTTGGAGGCTTTCTCTATCTATTAGTTTTTGTGTTGGGAGTTCTGACAAATGTGTGCAGCAAATTTTGGCAGTTCTCTCTGTGTACTGAACCTGCCAGCCCTCGCTTTTCAGCCACCTGTGTCGACTCATGTTTCTCATGTCCCTCAGGACTCAGATGATTGACATGTCAGGCAGTTTGCTGGCCACCTCTTTGGTCCTCTCACCACAGAAGTTCCATCCCTGTGGTCTTAGCATGAATGATTTGTCAGGCAGTGCCCTCCAAGCCTCATGTGACAAGTTAAACAGACTTTCTGTCGACATTGGCTATAGGAGTGATAAAGGCTACAGATGCTTGCAACTTTCTGCCTCTCTTTGCACATTGTGAAATATTTTTAAATCAAATTTCCTTATCTGTCAAATAAATTGTCATTTTTTATTGATATTCATCAATAAATACATTCAGAGTTTATTCCACATAGACAACATTTCCCTTTACATTGTTTTGTTAATGTAAGTTGGTTTTCTCACATACGTACCAAAGTCGCATGTCCCATTAACCATCAAGTAAGTCATCTAGATTTCTGCACCAATCACATTCATTTTATATATCTGAAGGCTGGTATTTTTCATCTATTGCGCCCAAAAATGGTTTGTAAAAGAAAAGCAGATATATTTACAGCCAGAGCCACAAATGAAGTTTGTAAGTAAATTCAAAGGGGGGGCCGGCTCCACACTGGATAGCATGTTCAAAATATAAATAAAAAATGTGAATGGTGATGAAGAGGAGCATTAAGACACAATTGTCACTGTATTTCTTACTGAATGGAAGTTCTTTATAGTTGAGAGCGCTGCAGACTCTGCAGGTGGACATACCTAAGTGCTTGACTGGAGGGGAGTTAGAAAGAATAATCCTTTCTCTTGTCTTAACAGTTCAAGACAGCCCGTGGGAAAGAGAAAGAAACAAAGAAGGACCTGCTCATTAAACATGCCACCCAACTTCATTCTGTGTTTCAGCCTTCATTTTATCTCTTAATGTACTACAACAAGCTCACACCAGCTTTTGCACCAATGCTGCCTCCTGCTTGTGCTCTGCAAATTTTGCGTTTTTCCTTTATTAAATCAAATACTATAAAGTAAAGATTACATACAAAACCAAATCAGAACAGTTTATTTTAGTAATCTTGTGAGTCTATGCCACTTTATATCCAAACGAAAAACAGAAACCCCTGTAGGCAAAGCTTAATATGATACGAAAAATTAAAATAATGATAAATACAAGGATTAAATAAATACATGAATCATGGTGACCATGTACGTTTCTTATTGTGTTTCACTCTTACTTTTATTACTTGAATGTTTATACTGTCTTTGGTTGAATGTTGCTTTTCTATCAAATAATTTGTTATAGATTAGGTAGCACAAAGGGATGTATCTTACCAAACATTTTGCCAAAAGAACCTACAAGGGTGTCCACACTCATAAATATGAAAGAAGGGTGATCGATTAAAAACTATTCAAAAATAATAAACTCATCTGTACCAAATTAGACCATGGCTAAACTTAGACATTTGCCTGTCAGCTGCCTTGTGCATTTCAGCCTGCCCCCTCTAAACATGATGCTCCATGGACAGTGCAGCAAGCACAGAAGTATCCTCCAGACAGTAGGTCTGAGCCAGTGGCAGTTTAAGAGAAATTAATGAGCTCTTAAAATGAACGCATCAACCAACCTGTGTGCTGTTGCCTATGGGAAGATTAAAGAAACTAAGACACACACACATACACACATACAGCCCAAAGGGAACACTGGATTAACACACAGAGATGGAGACTGCTCAATCACTATGGTTACACAGATGGGCCCCAGAGAAAGCCTGGCTAGCACTGAGGCTGGAGGCAAATGACACGAAAACACTCGTACTAATATAGATAAACTCAGATAAACTATGTACTGTTGCATGTTTGGTGAAAACTGTCTTTGCCCTTTTTTATGTCTGCTTAAATGGCCATTTCTCAGACGGAGGCTTGTGTACACAATACTCTATCACATTATGTTTTCACCTCTCAAATAGTCAGATTTTTGTCTGAAGTGTTCCACTGCACTTCCCCTCACTTGTTTTTTTTTTTTAAACTGAGCCTGTAGGTCCTATAGAATATGGCCTATGACAGCAACAGCAGACAGAACCTCTTTCCTCTTCACACGATAAAGTTTCATTGTCTCTTTTCTCATCAGGGAATTGTTGTAGAGACAGCATTAAAGTGAGCAATATCACTTCTATGTGCTCCATATCCACCGGGACAGCCAGGGAATCTATCACTTTGAAGAAAAAGGGAAGTGGGGCAAGGGAAAATGGTCTAGAACACCTCCATTTTCACTCACATGCTGTATTACGATTTGGGGTTACCTATCCCATAGTATAACTCTTTTCACCACTGCACCCTTTTTTCTGATTCCGTTTCACTCTGTCTTTCCATTCTTTTTTTTCCTTGTGTCTTTTGTCACATCCCAAGGGGATATATATTGTCATCCCTCCCATCTCAGGGGGCTCCACAACCTGACAACCCAGCAGCCAGTGGAGCCCCCAAAGGCTAAGGGGGCTGCTACAGAAAGAGGGGTCACATGTTAGACTGAGGAGGGAAATGGGATCAGGCTGTGGCCAAAACAGAGCTCAAGATGGGGCCTCTGGTGTGCATGTACACATGCATCTCAATATAAAGGGTTTGCATAAAAATAAAAATGCAAGTTATGAACAAGTAACATGGTCATATCCTGCTGTGTGTGGGCTGAGGTCATCAAGTGTGTGTGTGTGCGCTGAAAGGCTCTCAGTGTTTTGCTGCTTCTGACACAAGGATGACTATTCTTACCACAAAGACAAGATACTGAAATACTACCGATTGTTTACTGGGCTGCACTTGTATTCACATGGAATAGGGACACATAGGCTCAAAAAACGCTATGTTTTTAGGCCATGTGGTTTATTAGCATACCTTTATTTAATCTTTTGCATTTTTCTATTTTTTCCATTTTCAGTGGAGCTCTTGGTCCCAATTTTCTTACTCCATTCGACACATTTCAGTATTCAATATTTCCTTGTCTGCTGCTTCTGTATTTATTCCTCATCACTGTCCCCAATTCTTACAGGGCAGTAAATCATTGCCATAATTATGATGAAATATAAGATTCAAAGTAGCCTGGGTCCTGTGATCATAATAATACAATAACAATAATTGTTATGAAATAATGATGGTAATAATATGCTTGAGGGTCTGTTTACAACTGGCATTTACAACCTAATTTCCTTTTTTGCATCATTGTTGATCCAGTCATAAGTTAAACGCTATGACAGCCTACATAACTCTCTGAGTGAGCTTGGTACACACATCTCAAATTACAACAAAGAATATAGTCTCTTACATACAGCACAACAGAATCCAAGATTTCAGACTCTTGCTCAAATTTTCACATGTACAAGTCTAAGCATTTCTCTAAATAAATCGAAATTCATCATGTTTACATCTCCAGCTATTGTAAAGACTTTGCAGAACACTGAGTCGACTTATACAGATGTTCTGTTTGTTGTCAGCATCTTGTGCAGTCTGGATGTTTACTTGCAGGAGAGACTGGGGAAAAAATCTGATCACAAAACGTCACTAGAGACATTCGTAGAAAAGCATGTGTTGACTGAAGTACTCACATCTGTCTGCTTGTGATCGGATCACCCAAGAAAGGGCCCCAGACCACTTTGAAATGTCAGTGCTTGACGTGAAATGTCTATTGTTTGATCAATGTAGTAAACAGAGAAGTTAAAACTCTGCCAGCTTTTTCACTTTTTCGCTTTTTAGCTGCCCATGAGTAAAGTTGGATTGTCATTTTCAGAAAGTAATAAACATTGTGTGACTCCTCCCAGCAGTGGAGATGTGTTTAGGGGAGGCAGCTTCCAAGGCTGTTTGACCATCGGACATGTCACCTTATGCATCTGGATGCCTTAACATTGATTTATTTTCTAATTTGAAGCTTCTTTTCATACTGAAAATCATTTAAAATTTTTCTGCACACACAACTTTCAGTTTATTTTCAACTCACCCTGACATGTTTTTCTTCATCCACCTCAGCATCCATTCCATCCTTTATCCTGATACTGCCTCTGTTTCCTGCATAGAGCCATCTATGTGTCATTATATCTGCTGTTTGCATTGAGCAGGAGGAAGGAAAGCGATGACAGAGATGCTGCTCCAGACCAAATGAGTCTGTCTAACCATGATCACATCTGAGGAAGTGGTGAAACTGTCATCGGCGTGTGACATGAGCGCAGGCCCAAGCTGCCAGACAAAACCAGTCAACTGCAAAACTAATCTACCAATCCATTTGTCTGAGAGCAGCAGAGGCAAACAAAGGTGTTATAATTGTGCTCAGAGATACAGAGATTGCCATGGCATTTTGTTTGTTGTGGCTATGGAGGCCAGATTTCACAGCCGGCTCCTACAGTGCTCTGCTGATCTCTAAGCTGTTTTAAATTGCACAGACATGCTGATAATTGCATGGAGAAAAACACATCCTGCGTAGGTAGGGAAGCGTGTACGTGTCTAGGTAAGATTTAAAGGCTGGCTGCGTTTTATGAGCAATAAGCTGTTGTTTGTGATCCTCTGTGGATGCATAGATAATGCATGTCTTAGTCAGCAGGCTGGTAGGTGTTTATTATTAAACTCTGATCAGGGTAATTGACC
>CAJRST010037777.1:5880375-6036865 GCA_907169785.1 Menidia menidia
GATAGATAGATAGATAGATAGATAGATAGATAGATAGATAGATAGATGTTTTTGTGGGTTTTTTTCCCATTCATGGAATTGAGAAAAAAGAGTTGATGATCTGAAAATATTTATTATAGTATAGAGGAAAACTCTGCACGCTTTGAAAAAGGACATCAATAATAAACCAGTCTCTTTGTTCTGGAATGAATGAGACCTATTTTTATTAGTGCAAATCCTTGTAGCATTGGTACATTAAAAAATCTGTAGAATCTAGGGCACCTTTAAAAACAGCTATTTCAACAGTCCACCAAGTACTTTTTTTTAAATCAACGTCACTTCCTCATTCAAAATCTCCTCACTCAAATTTCAAGAGACATTATTCTTCCCACCTAATATGCACATTTTGTGTTACTTGTGTTACTTTCAAATATCACTAAATACTTTTAACGTGGCCAAATGGCCATTCCACTAGACCACTAAATGTGTCTTTATCTTCTTTGTCCTGTAAGTTACTGGTGATCCTTTGCCCTTACCCTTGCTCATTGATCCCAAACTCCTTGATATCTCAGAAATGCTCCAACCTAGTGATCATGATGTTTTTGTCATTGCTGGTTTAGGTCTTTATCCATAAAAGTTCTCCTGTATACAACATGGACTCTACTTATCATCTAATATTGGTGATCTCAGAGAATTACATGACATCCCTGACTCGTTTTTGCATCTTGGGACACTTCGAGAAATTAGTGCAAATTTCTTTCTTGCAAATTTCAAATTAGGACATATCTAATCTTAGACTGCATACCTGGAAAGCCACAGACTGAAAGAAAAATGAGTAATGATCAGATGGCGTCAGCTGTTCAAGCCCCTGTCGTGTCCTCAGTCTCATGAGACTTTGAAATGTAGAAAACCCAGTTTTCCACATCAGTGAGTAAGTTATTAGCATTTTTTATTCCTCTCTCAGGAATACCAGTGAATGAAAAATTAACTGTGCATCTCTATGTTAGTTGTACTGCCTTTATCTGTGTACCTGTGCTGAGTTAGGGTGGTAATTTTTTATCTTTGAGCCCCATTTCCTTTGGGGCTGCATAAAATTGAGGTTGACTTATTTCACCTGTCTCCCTGTCTCAGAAGAGTGTATTTAAGGTAAACAAGTAAGTCACATAAGTTTAGGTGTGAGTGTGCAAGCAATATATTTCAACTTCGTTGTGATTGTTGTTGCAGTTTTTTCCACTGCTGTTTTTTGCCGGTAACCTACACAGCATGCAGCAGGCCTCATCCATTCCTAATTAGTGTGTGATCGATAACTGGTTGTTGTGATGCTGTGCATGGGGAGCTGTGTCAGAACAGGGGAACAGTGACATTTCAGCAGACAGGGATTACTTGACCTTATTGTTGTGATTAGAATTCAGCTTCAGTTCCCCCCAGAGATGACCTCACCTTGTTCACTCTGTACCGGGATGCTGGAGGTTGTTCAAAGCACATTCTTCTCCCCCAGCCCGCTCCCACCTCCTGCCCTTTGCTGTTCCCTGGCATATTTCTTTTCTAATGTTTTTTATTTACCACTCTTGCTAAGCTGTCATCTCAAGATTGTGTACCACAAGATTTGTAACTTCTGTAACAGAATTCTATTGGCTTTTGGTGTGTACTTGTACCGAGGGGCTCAAATGTGTGCACATACACACAGTATATGAATTGCCAAAATACTATTGGGAAAAAGCACACAAATAGGTTTGTGTTACAATTTGTGTATAGGTATGTTAATTTTTTCTTTACCTGTTCTCGAAAACGAAAGTAGTGTAGGTTGTCTCTGCACTGTAATTTTTAAATCATTTATACAAAGTATACCACATCCCATCTACAGTTTTGTTTTGTTTACAAGTCGAAAGCAGGAAGGTAAGAAATGAAAATGACATGAGAGATACCATGGTCTTAAGTGAGGGTAAGTCCTCACAGAGGACTGAGGACTACTTGGAAAGATTATGTCTTTCGTGTATCAGTTAAGGGGAGGTCATTGATGTTTTAGACTCGATCCTTTGACAAGACTGTTTTGTCAAGTGTCTTGTTTATGTCTTATCATTGTGCCTTACTTGGTGTTTTTATCTAACTGTAAAATGTAACACTGATACTCAAAAGTTGGACAAACAGCAATTTAATAGAAAGAAGAAGATGGGCCCTCACAGTGTGGGACAGCAACATCTTTCAACTGAAGCCCAGTCTCTAAGCCAAATGTGGAAATGTCACAGAAAAGAATCAGGAAACACAATTATGAACCCACAAAAAGTGAAGTTAGCCATGATCATTCAACTGGTAAAAAATATACAGTTTTAATGTTTGAAGAAAAAAATGTCAAGTTGTAATGTCACAATGCAGACTCAGCAGCCAAACATACATAAGAAAACATGTCATTTCATCTTTTCAAAATGGTCATGTTGTATGTAAAATAATTTACTTTGTATCTCATTATTAGGGATCTTATGTTACCGCATTCGGACCTGCTTTCCTGAGATCTCTAGCCAAGTAGCAGTCCACACTTTCGTTATTGTCGCCACAGAATCACTGATTGACCGGCACGCTCATCTGGGTTATGGCCCAGAGTGACACAGTAACTGTGAGGGAATATAATGGAGCCCCAGCAGCAGGTGAAGGTGAAGGGTTGTGAATTTAGCTGCAGTGTTTTGGTACCGCTGGAGGGGAAGGAGTCAGTCGATGGTGGAAGAAATGCAAACCTGTCACACCTGTTTGAAGTCGACTGGGCTTATCAGAGTTTTTCCAGCTCAGAGAACAGAAAGCCAGCCTGTCAATATTGAGAGGAGAGGAGAGAAGAGCCGAGCAGAGGAGATCATTAATTATGGCACACACACATTGGACCTGAGGAAGGGATAATAGTATAATGGTTTCAGTAGTGAGAGAGGTGGACAGATGTGGAGCAATGGCAGTAAAAATGGAGATGGAGCGGTGGAGAATTGGATGGCACCGGGGGAGCATTTTACAAATAAGAAATCCTCTGTAGCCTTCTCCTGCTGCCAGCTAAGTGATAACATGCATGAGCAAACCTTAGGTGAAAGAAGATGGGAAGATGAAGAGTGAGGGAGGATGGGGAAAGCAGGAAAAAAAATGACAGATTCAAAGAAGCAAAGTGGCCTGAAAGCCTTCCACATCCTCCCTCCCCGCCAGTCCTCTTCTCACATGGAGGCCTGCTAAAGACGTTAGTGTCCATTAAAACTGCAACATGTTTACATAAAACGAACACGGACTTGTACTGACTTCACCTCCTACCTCCTGTCACCCTCCTACATAACACGCATGCAAATATAACTTCTATTTATTTACAGTTTCTTTCAAGTATAGATTAAAGAATGGCTCAAACCTTAAACCTCAGTTTAAGGGTAATTTTAGAGGTGTTCTCAATTGTTTTTCTGTCTGCAAACTAGAGCATGGAAATGCTTTTTGAATTGTTCTTGTAGTTATTTTCATGAGCTACTTTTTAAATGTGGCTCAGGTTTCATAGATATTTCTATAGAAAAACACACAGCCAGAGGCACCTCTTACCTATCAGCTGTTATATTGATGGGCTTTCTCTTAGTTTGGCTTTTGAATCATTCAACACGCAATAATGTAAAGTCCATTTGTTGCCTGATGCCTCTGTCAGGGGGTTTTTTAGAAAGATTTAGTTGATGATGCCCTCTTTCTTGGCGTGGTGTACCTGTGAGAATGATGCTCTCGTGTCTGTTTACCCCTCCAGTCCCTACAGCAGTGACGACTGATTGCCTGATGAATGGAGATGTTGTACGTTAAATACAAGAGTCCCTGGAAAAAAGAAAAAGCTATGAAAGATGAAATCAAGTGTTTCGCTGAGAGCCTCTGATGAAGGAGGAATGTAACAAATGAAAGGGGTCATGTAAGGAGTTATATGAGGGGGTGCTCATCTTTCCCAAAATGACCAAGATTATGATATGGCTCTCCCCCTGACAGGATCTGTGTTCCTCTTGGAGTGACTGGTTACCATAATGGCTTTCCCAGTAGATTAATTTGTTTAGATAAATAAATAAACTTACTAAGTGCACATGCAGACACAGTCTCATTATCACAAATGTTATTCTTATTAAACTTATTTGAGGCATATTTTTAATTACCGATGTCACCAAACCACCAGTCCTTTGTTAACATATTTGTATAACAGCAATCAAACTAGCATTAATGAATCTGATTGCCTCTCTCTCTTCTCAGAATAGCTCTATTAACAAATGACAGATGTAATTCACCAAACCACTATTTCACACCAAGTCTGGCAATCCATTAGTTTACAATCCCATTTGTCCATCCTCGGCTAGGATGGATTAGCTCTACTTATCACTTCTGTAATTTATAATCCATTTCAATAAGAGAACTATTATGGCTCAAATTGTTTTATGCTGATCTCATTTCTTCAGCTGACGCGTCAATTACTCAATCATCAAACTAATCTGATAATTCGTCTCTTATCGACACTGGGTTGGTGTTGCAACAAAATAATCAGTTGGGCTTTTATTGTTGACATTAAAAAAGTGTACACACTAACTTTATGTGTGTGTATATAAACCTGCAGACACACACACACACACACACACTCATATATATATATAGATGGATGGGGAAAGCAGCGATTGGTGGAATATTATTGCATTTCAAATGCTGCTTTAATGGAAAAATAGCTCAGAAAACAGAAAATTAGGAGTCACGATTTTATTTTTTATTTGTATGCTTTAGGGAGCTAACAATATAATTGGAAAGCAAATCACAAAGAACAAAAAAACAGAAGAAGCCCTACAAATCCCCCAGCTTAAACATTTAACAGTGAAATATACCTGCGTTTCACTGATTGACGCTGTTAGTAAATCAGTGAAAGATGTAAATATATGAAATCTATTCAGAAATGTTATGAAATTATTATTCAGGAGTGCTTTAGTGTTTTAGAAACCTAAAGGTTTTTATGGATTTTTTCAGGAGTAACTAATATACAGAAAAAGAGAATATTAACGGAAACAGGGGTTAAAGGAAATGAGTTTTCACTTGAAACCTATAATGAGGAGCTACTTCAGGCAGTTAAAAGAACATTTCCCTCCCTGAGTCATTGGGAAATACAAGTTTATTTCCTGTAATTACTGTGGTAAACAAAGAGTGCAGCTTGTGCGCTGAACACACAAACAACAAAATTGAAAATAAATGCTGCTTCTGGTGCTACTGTGCCAGATGTACAGCCTCAGATCAAATGCAGAACAGGTAGGCTGAAGCTGTGCAGGTGATGCTTAATAGCTCGCACAGAGACAATTTACACCACAACATAGATTATTACCCAAGAAAGCATAAAACAAAATCCAATTTACTGTCCTTTTAACTTTATTTTGTCCAGATTGAGATTAATAGTTTGCCTACAATGATACTGAGATTTGAATGTGTACTTGATTGCGACAAGCAAACATTCAGGAAAGTAATACCCACATATGACGATGGCAAGGCAACATTATTCTAGAAATGTAACATTCTGAACTTAGTTTGGGTCTTTTTTGAACGGCTTAAAATAACATCAAAATTCTGGATGGTGGTGATGGTGTCACACACAGAAGCTGCTAGGTCCCTCTCTCTTGCCATTCCTGCAATGATGAGTTATGAGGCCACGTCTTACTCTGGTGCAGCAGTAGCTCACACCTGACAGTCCAAGAGAGATCAATATTTGATTTAGATAGTGTGCCAGCACCTGTCTTGGTCTCTCTTGTGGCTGAAAGGCACACACACCTTACCTGAAAGCACATATGTTTTGTCTCCTGTTACTGTAATTATCTGCACACCATCAATCCAACTCTTTGATGGAGTTGTCACTCGGTGCCTGTCACAGTTGATCAGATTTCAGCTGGTGTTTCACCTTAACAAACTTGCGGAATCTAGCTGACCAAATCTGAAACCAAACTGTGAAGTTCACAGTTGGCTGTGGTGGGGTGATATACAAGCTCCTGTTTCCACACAAGCATATTCCGAAGGAACAGATGTGTACACATAAAATCCTTGCTGTGAAAGTATGAAAAAAGTTTTCTTTTGTCATCACCAAACAACTTGCTTCCTGGTTTAATTTGGTCCTTAAATCAACTCCCGCTGTCGCTCTTCTCTCTTCCTCCCCAATCTCTGGGTGTTTAGTTGTTTACGAGAGGAGGTGGGGAACAGCAGGTGCGAGGCCTGCACAAAACACCACAGAAATGATCCAATTTGGTGTGGGCAGTAAATTGTTTGGACATCTGCGCACTGCATGGTGTGGAGATGAGCACAGGGCAGGGCAGATGCATATCTCTGCCTGGCTGTGTTGCTGACAGGGCACAGAAACAGCCGTGGATGGGTGCCAGGAAGGAGAGGCTGGGGTTTGGGTCCTGACAGAGTCTCCATCTCTACATCTAAGGCTTGAGATAACATCGTTCTTCACTTTGGACAATGCATTTCCACTCTCTGATGAAAGGATAGGTATTGCTCTCACTCAAAATTGAAGAATTTGGTTTGGTGGTAGGCATCCATACAATTTGTAAGAAAAAAGTTGCCTCAAAAGTTAGTTTAGAAAAATACTGACAGAAAAGATTTGGTGAAGCATATAATGTCTGTTATTTTCTACACTAAGAGCAATGCAGTGTATTTTCTACAAAAAGAAACAAATCTATTCTTTCTTTTTTTTTTAAAGAAATTATCTGAAGTTAAGGTACAACTGCCACCGAATGCACTTTTTAAAAGTATTACTAAATCAAAATCCAGTAGTGGTATGCATAACCAAAATTGTAAACAGTGACCTAAAACTGCAATATATCAAATCCATGGTAAAGGGTTTCTCGTGAAAGGTCTGTCCTGTCAAACGTGTGTAGATTTGAACCTTTTCCTCATATTTTCTGCAACATCACACAAAATGCCACACAAAGCTGCGTGTGCCTTGAGACAGCGGCAGCAGGATGCAGACTGTGATGATGAATAGAGATGTCAGGTGGCAACAATAGAGGTCGCATCTTTAACTGGCTGACTGACCTGCGGTCCTGAATAGAATGGGTGGCCAAACCATTGAAAACGGCCATCAATCTCAAAACACAATGATGATTTACTCCATTCAGATCCCCGGGTGAGTGAAGACTGACAAACAAAGAGCAGTATGCCCAGTGTGCCCATATATCCAACAGCTCTGCAAATACCTGACAGAAAAACACTGATCCTCTTGAACATAGTACATATCCAGCCAACAATCTCCTGCTAATGAAGGATGAAATGAATTAAGAGAGCGATATCATGTCTGGTGTATATACAAACACTCTCACCTATTAGATTAATTGAAATGGGAAGCACATCAGGTTTCTATCTGCAGTATATTTTAAGAAAGTCTATGTGCAGGTTGTCACAGAATGAGAACAGACTTAGACCAATGTCTTTAATCTGTCTTGGTTTATTGAGGCTAAGTGGATCACCTAACGGTAGACGATGCTTCTTATGGCTTAGAATGAAGACACTGAGTGTGACTGAAGTGTTGCTAATGATGATGTTAACAGTGACAGAAATCACTGAGTGATCGCAGCCGTGTTTCTGAAAGTGAGGGAAAACATGTGAGCAGATGCTCATAATGACAGGCAAAATTGTTCAAAACCAATCTGATACAGATACAACTAAAGGCTACATTGACTAAATATTAAAGCTTGGCCCTTTTCTGGGAGCTGCTGAAATGGCTGTAAGAAAAATTTCAAAAGATCTTAACACCGTGGGGAAGATTAATTCAGAACCAGCCTCCCCTGGGGGACTGGCACCAGCAGAGTTGGAACAAGTCAGCCAAGTCATTAATGAAGTTATGACCACCGTCAATGCAGTGGAAGGAGATCTTAATCGCCTGCAAAAGTAGAGGACCAAGACTTGTTCCAGACCCATTAAGTTCACGACACACTAATTAGGGGGAAGAGGGAAAGGTTTGTAATCTCTTGAATTAGCTCAGCCTGGGGAGGCGTCTTGTGGGGCAGAGCTAAGAAACATGCTCAGGAGTGTGTGTAGCTACCACTGAACATATTCATAAATCACAAGTTCAAATTTACAATGTTAACCTTCCTCCCTCTCACAAAAGTGTCCATCTAACACATGGATTCAAACCTGGATCACCTGGACTAGTGTTCACTGACTAAAACAACCACCATTCTTAATTTAATAAAAAAGCATGAATATTTTTTTGGTTTGTTTGTTTAAAAGATTCCTTCTCACCCATGTTGTAAGTGAGGTTTACAAAAATATATTACTGTGTTAAACAAAACTGGAGTAACCCTGTTATCATATACATTACACTTTGTCCCATCACTAATTACACCACAGCTTTCATTTTGTCTGCTCTCCATTTATTGTACTGGAAACGGTTGTGTTTAGGGAATATCAGCAGACACTGGAATTCCATTGACTCTCGTATTTTCTTCACCATCATCAGTTTCTGCCCGTTTTATATGTGTCTAATATGAAAGTAGGACATTTCCCCACCAGCAGATCCTCCCTTGTGACTTTTGATTTTCTGTCATTTAGTTCTGCGGGTCTTATTTCAACATGAGCTCTATCCCATGGTCCCTAAAAAAAAAAGACTGATAGAGGGAAGTAAGACGTAGAAACCTCCAAGGTCACTCTTGGTTTCTCTCCCTTTGAGCCCGTGAGTTCCTCACGAGGCAGAGAGAGGTTCAATTTCTCACTGACTGTCAGGGGCTCCCGGTTTTTAAACACCTGTGAGACAGATATAAGCAGAGGAAGATGTTTCCTGACTTTTCAGTGTTATCTGAGGGACACTCTTTTTTCCCCAGCTTTATCTCTCTGTCAGTAATGGGCCTTCAGTGATTTCTGCCAGATATCTGTTGTGGATGGCAGGCAGATAGAGCAAAGCTTTCCAAGATACTGTAGATCTAGGATGGGCAGTTTTTCCACATCCCTGCCCCTCAGTGATTGGTAAATCCAACTGAGTGGCAGTTTGACAGACATCACACCTCTACTTCTAAGTATAGCTGGAAAAAGTGAGATGTGATTGATCTGAGTCGCTGGAGGAGTTGTGCACTGAACTTCTTTGACCACCGCCTTAATCAAAAGAACAGAGAAGTCATTTCTTTCTTTCGGGGATGATGAAGATATGCGTCAGAGAGCTTTGAAGTGATAGATCACGGACATCTTCATCTGGCCCTCTTGACTCTAAGCTTGTTGCTGTTTTTATTGTTTTGTAGAACAATCCACTGAGGGGAAGGGTACCATGTCAGAACTACTTTTTGAGTCTTTGATGCTAAAGAGTAATGGGAACTTCAAAGTCTTCAAACTGTGTGTGCGCCTGTTTGAGTGCAGGATTGACCGAAACAATATTAGCCTCCTGTTGACAAATTTATGATGAGTTAATTCCCTGGTGAGCACATGAACTTGTGGTCCCCTGTATCATCTCAATAAATATCCCCTAAAGTAATTTATCCTGCTTAGAGGCATTCAGATAACTCTCCAGCTCTTCACTTGGATCTAGCAAGTTAATGTTTGGAGGACTGGAGAGGAGTGGAAGTGCTGATAAGACAGCTGAAAGAAGGGATGGGGAATGGAGTGGTATAGCAACAGCCAGGACTCCCGTTGTTCCCTGTTTGGGGTGATCTCAACTAGTGCTGTTCCTGCTGCAGAACAGGGAGAGGCTCAGCCAGAGGCCTTTAAGTCTGTCTCTCCTTTTACATGGATGAGCTCCTTTGTGCTGCCATAGTATACATCCAGCACACCATATCTGAATTCAGCCCTCGTCCATCAAACTTCCACAAATCTAGGCAGCATCCGGCTGGTCAGTCAAGATAGAAAACACCCAGAGAATTCCTCAACAACAATGCCTTTGGCTCTCCACCCAAAAGACACACTCCAGGGCTCAATCAAGATATTTGTTACACATGAATATTTTGGACTGTGCTGTAAATTGCTCTATCACTGACATTTAACTTGATCTCCATTTTGAAGTATGAAAATTAGCAGCTGCTGCAAGAAGAAACAGAATGCAACATGAAGAGATCTTGTCATGTCCGCGTTCACTCCTCTTCAGCGTTTACACTGTAGCTGCCATCTGTGCCTGTGTGTCATCTAACTGTGCCATGTCATTGCAACCAACAAAAGCTGCTACCATGTGAGACAGAGGAAATTAATATATTAGCAAATTCATTTTGGTAAACACTGGAAATTCAAATATTGACTTCTGATATACAGTATTTACCAGATGTGGAAATTGTTTTCTAATTGAATGTTAAAGGTCTTGCCAATTTCAATTGCTAAGCTCAGTCTTTGGACTATGTTTCCGTCCATTTCCAATGATCTTGTGACAAAGAAAAGCAAAGATTATATTTCCTTTTCAGTATCTTAGAATTGGTTCACATTAATGTTGACAAATGAACTGATCAATACTTAACTGGTCTTTATTTCATACTATTTAATTTGGTAACAGTCCCGACTGCAGGTTGTCCCATCTATTGCACACATTTTTAATACTTAATCACACCTTTACAATAATGCAACACAAAATAAGCAGGGATTTTGCTGTAAATGAGGCTGTCGATGTTAGTCCACAAACCATGTGTGCCATTTGGTGTTAACTTACCCTCCCTCAAACAATCACAGATGCTGACTTTTGAACATTGCCTGTTAACAGGCATGATAGTTCCTCTGCTCTTTAGACTGGTGGAGGTGGAAATAGGCTCAACCCCAGAGATACAGTAGCAGAGAGGTTTCTGGATGCTGTTCATATATTGTCAGTTTAAGCATGGTCCCTAATAAAGAAGTAGAGGGAGGCACAGTGGTTAGCACCGCTGTCTCACAGCAAGAGGGTTCCTTGTTCAAATCCCCGGGGGGACCAGGAGATTTCAGTTTACATTCTCTGAGTGTCTGTGTGGGTACTCCAGCTTCCTCCCACTGTCCAAAAACATGCATGTTAGCTTAATTGAACAATCATAATTGCCACTAGGAGTAAATGTGAGTAAGTGTGGTTATTTGTTTGTGTGTGGCCCTGTGATGGACTGTGTAGATAACCCCAACCCTAAAGAGGATAACCCTAACCCTAAAGAAGTTATGGTTATCTATACCTACAACACTTTCAGTTCCATAAAATAATTATCTCTTTTAAGACATTGGTAAAGCCTATATATTAGACCATACTCTGTGTATACTCTATTTCATAGGAATACATTCATAACACTAAAAGTATGATCAATAATTCACCTGAAAAGTTTCTAGATATCCCTCCCCTACCTATGGTTTGCGAGGTCAGTGAGTGCAGAAGGTTGGACTTTAGTTTGGGTTTTGTCTTCGTCACTTCTCGCACCGACAGGCTGCGACAGAGAGCCAACTTATAAAGAGAGCTTCCACCACAAACGCGGGATCCGTGCCAGCCGGGGAGCACATGCTTAGCTCTAAGTCTTGTTTATAAAGGCGGCGTGCTAGTGTGAAATCTCCGAAACGTGCGCACGCCCATAGTATAGAAAGGAAGGGGGGGGGGTCGCACTTTACTCAGAGGCTATTAATTTCCCAGCTGACGTGGGAGCGAGAAAAAGCTGAGGGGCTGAACTGTCGACTGGCCATCTCTCCCAGTCTGGAGGAGAGGACAGAGGCGCACGCTGACCTGCGCGACACACAGCCGGTTTTTATCCCCACCAGGACTCGTGTACGCTCTCCTTGCGTGCTCATCCGTGGACGGACAGACTCCACTCAGAGCGATGACTGGTGGGAATTATCCACCGGCTCTCTGTCATTTCTCCGGCGTAGCTCGCCCCACCGCCACCCGCCCTTAGAATAAAAGCTCGCCGGGAAGCGACTCAGCCCCACCACCGTTGTCTAACAGCTGGGATTGACACTTTACAATGTCTTGACGTGGAGGGTGAGACACAGAGATGATGACAGTGAGTATATGGTTTTCGCGTAAACGCCATCGTTGTTGTATTCTGGTCACTTTTGGCTCTTGTGGTGGTCATTTCGTGCGTTGCAGACTTTAATTCTGGACCGATTGTGGTGCATGAACAAGGGGGTCAGTCCGACGGCCGCTGTCGTGGGTGACATCCGCCTGTGAGAGTGTGATATTGGGCGTTTCTATCGCTGCTGTTGCCGAGGGATATCAGGTTCCTCCTGGGACTTTTTTGGGAACATTACATCATTTGACTGCCCCTCTGAATGACTGTGCAATTTGATGAAAGTACACGCTGTCTCTTTCAGCCGTATTTCAACTAAATGTCTATTTGGAGAAACTATTGTATGTCTGTTGTCGGGTGTAGTCGTGCAACTGACATGCCACTGGAAGTGGGTTTTAGCGCACGCACAGACTGGGCGTATGCGGTGATGCCCCCTTAAAACGAGAGGACAGGGCTGGAGGCATAGTTTCTGGCACATCATTTAAACACCCACTGTCCAAAAAAAAAAGAAAAAAGTCGCCCGGCTGTAGGGTGGATATCGCTGCAGCTGTCAACATTCATGTAATTTGCCGGCCGAGTCCAGCCTGTATAGTCTTCCTGCGTTTCGGTTAATCCCACAGCGGATCAGCTTTAGCGCTCCAGCCTGGCCTCATGGTGCTTCCAGTCTCTCCTATACTCACACTTTAAATGATTACATTATTGTAATCATGTGACCATCGTGCACTGACGCGGTAATAGCTATATAGAGACCAAGGAAGCTGCGCAAATCGGGATCGGAAGGGAAGGGATCTGTGGCAGAGATTTGGAACGCGATCGCAGTTCCTGAATCCGGGTTTTTTGTAGCACTTACAGGGTGACAAAGCCAACATGACAGGCTAGTTCTCACACCATGGAGACTGGTGACCGCATACTGTTCCAGCGCGCTCGATGAGCACCTCGGTAAGGTTGTTCTCTGCTGTATTGATTTATACAAATGTTACCTACTTAGGGGCGTTTTGACACTTATCATAATCCGCACGGGGCTTTATTTTTCATGGAGGGTGATCATTTGTAACTATTAGGCCATAGGCTGATGTTAAATGCGCTTAAATTCTGGTTTCTTAACATTCCATGCCAAAAATATACAGCTTGTGGATCATTTCTCAACTAACTTACATCATAAAGCATTTCATTTCTATCCAAACATAAAAGTGTTATCAAAGATCTTGCACTTGCCTGGTTTATTACGATGTAAAAGAATGAAATGATACTGAATTTAACCCCTTCTTTGAAAATGTAGAAGCTCCCAACTGTTTTTTCAATAATTAGTTCTGTTCATTTATTTTGTGAAACTTGTTATAACATTGTTGCTTGAGCTAGGAAAGGACAATCTAATTCTTATTAGGGTTGATCTATGGCTCTGTTTGTATATCTGCCAACCTCATCTTTGCAACAGCGTCACTTCTGTTTTCTTTTCCCTGCTTCATGCAAAAGCGTAAGTTCCTCAAGGCATGCTGGCTTCACGTTTCTACACCACATCAGCACTTTTAATACTGTCTAAGATGCTGAGTCACATTGCTCATCCTTTGACGTGAACAGCCGGTTATCTCTCATACACAATCTAGAAACCTTACCACTTTGTGAGGTCTTGCTGGGTATTGTGCAAACAGAATGCCTACCCCGTCCTCTAGGTTAAAAGTTTCATAACTGACTCATTTCCAGTGCGTCTCATAATGTGCTCACAGTGGAATGCGCTTTTAATTTCTCTTTGCCTTGAGACAAAATTGGGTGTGCCCTCCTTTCATTAAGTAGTACAAGTGTTGACACTATATTAATGGGCTTCTGTGGTGAAAAAACTAATAACTCTGTGAGGGAAGGCTCAGGTCAGTTGGAGATTTGTGGAGGGTTGTAAACAACTGGAACATTTTCATTAGCTGCTCACTAATCAGTCAGTGATTGCGGCTCCTGCAGGGCCATCACCATCTGAGGTTGGTGAAAACTCTGGAATCACCTGTTCATGCCACCCTTTTGGTGATTTGTGTACTAACACAACTCTGTCAGTCACTCTCAGCACTCACAAAACCCTGTTTTGTCCCTGTGGTGTTGTGCAGATGTAACAGTGGGTGGTGGGATATTATTCTGACACATCCAGCCACGCAGACTCCGCCCTCACTGTGTATGAAATGTTTGTCATGTAAGAAATGAAATGTTGTCTTGGTATTGTCTATTAAGTATGGGGAAACCCAGAGTTGCACAGATGTTGTAGAAATGACTGCATAACAAGACGATTAGAGACAGTGACAGCTAAGCTGCAGCAGAAAGGAAGTTCCTGTGGGTCAGGAAGTGCTTTGAGTTTGCCTGTCTCAAACCAAACTACAACACTGGTATAACTAATCCAACCCCTGCACACTTCCTTAAATTGTCCTTTTCTTTTTTCTCTTTTCCTTCCCTTCTTTTCAAGGGTTTTGTCAAATAATGAGTCTCCCTCCAATTCAGTGTTCCACCAAACTCATTCTCCCTGTGTGTTCTTTTTTTTGCTCTTGTTGCAGGATTATCGGGAGGATGGCATGGACCTGGGGAGTGATGCGTCCAGTCGCTCCAGCTCAGAGTCCAACTCCAACAAGGTCACACCTTGCTCTCCTTCTCTTGACCTGGCCACTTTAGAGGATTACAAATCCTCCCCTTCGCCGGATCTTGTCACTTTAGAGGACTACGAGGAGGATGAGGACTACCAAGAGTATAAGAAGAAAGTGATAGAGGAGTGGGAGAGTGAATATGGAGAGGAATATACATCTCCACAGCCCTCCGGTCAAGGGGAAAGCAGTGAGGGCGTCGTGAGTGTCGATGGCCTTGGTGAAGGCTACAGGAAGACGGTCAACAGTCGCAGCCTTGCTGAAGAATTCCAGGATATGAAGACCGTCCCGCCCCTGCCAGCCCCTGAAGGACGCACCGCCACCACAGTAGCAGCCGTCCCAGAAGAACTCAAACAGAATGGGAATCTGATTTTGCCCAGGAGCAACCAGCTCCGCTCTCCCAGCACACCGCGGGGGGTCACGGGGACTGCCAAACCCAGCCGCCGCAGCTCCAGTCAAGGCAGGGGGAGCCATGCTGGTGGAGGGGGTGGTGGTGGAGGAGGAGGAGGAGGTGAAGGAGGAAGTGAGGGGACTGGGGGACTGGTGCGAGACTACAGAGAAGGGGAGGTTTTAGAGGAAGAGCCTCTGCCTACCATGGACTGGGCAGCCTTAGAGAGACACCTGGCTGGTCTTCAGTGCAGAGAGCAGGAGAACCAAAACCTCAACCAAAACCAGAACCACAACATGGGCAAGACCAACTACACCTCAGTGAGTGCGCATGTTTCTTCCTGTGAGATTCTAAGATTTTGAGCCTGTGCATGTCAAAGGTCATCCCACTCCTAATGCACCAGTGAGCAGCATTAATCCAGCAGTTATCCATGTCAGCTGGACCCTGGAAACACGAGGTTTGGTTAGCTCGAGTAAAGAAGAGGGATTAAGTTGGCTAATGTGGCGCAAAGCTATGCGACCCATCTATTAACGTGACTAAGATGGTAGCATATACAGCTGGAGGGATTTGAAGGCTGTAGGGGAGCTCTTAGAGCGCAGAAATTCAAACCCTCTTGCATGTAATTTGGAATAGACATCACCAGGGAGTAGATTGATGCCGACAGATCTTTAAGCCAGCTGTGAATTGTTATATTAGATCTTTGTCAACGCATGAAGGGTGACAGTGTAACCAAATTTGTTAGGATAAGTGCGTTCCTTCTCATGGACATGTGGGGTTTGTACCAGAAGAGGTCAGTGTTGCATTGACATTGTGGACAAAGCAGCTGTGGGCCTCTCATGCCCTCACCGGCAGCTCCTGCCATGAAGGCTGCCCATTTTATGAAACCACACCTTACATCATAGTCTGAGTCAGTTTTGCGTTATAATGATAATCTGTCGGTCCATAAGGGTGTAGTTTAAAATTATGCCGGGAGGCGTAGGAGAAAACTGCTCACAGCAGCTGGAGTTTCAGTGTTGTTACGTGGAACTAACCGAGGGCAAATGTGTCCCTTAGAAAAAGCCGGGTCGGTGCACGCCATTGATATGCGAGTGCCAAGACCTTTTCTTCTGTTCACACACACAATGGCTGCAGCCAGGGCTATTGTGAGTGTGTTGTGTGTGTGTTGTTTGTGTCCTGGAGGTCCTCCTCTGTCTCCCTGAGGCACGTCAGGAATGCAGGGAAAGAAGTGGGGGATGAGAATGAGGAAAGAGGGAGGAAAGGACAAAAAGGGAGTAAGAAGCTAAGGGCAACGTGGCTCGTGTGTTTGTGTCAGTGTTCATTAACTGCTGTCCATCTTAAACAAGAAGATCACCCCCTGCTGAGCTGTAGACCAGAGAAAGTCTGCCCTACCCCCAGTCATTCCTTATGCATGGGGCCATGATTTATTTGTGCCGGGTGGAGAAACATGTTTTTTCTGCCACATGGAGCCACTATCTCTTGCCTGCTCAAATGAAATGGCATGAATTCACACATATGCATCTCAGCACTGACATATTGTTGTTCTCTGCAGGTGTCTCATTTTGTTTGTACATCAAGGCAGACTAAAGGCTTGCTGTTGCAGATACAGAGACAGATACAATGGCAATGGTGCGAAGCTGCTCAACCAAGCTTAGGGAAAACCATTCAATGGTTTAGAAATACTGGAATTAGCTGTGTAATCCCAGCTCATCAGGGACCAGATACCAGAACAAACATTTTACAATCTTTTATTGTCTGCAATGTCTTTTACAAACTGTCACAGAGGAAAATAATCATTTTTACTCTTTAACCTGGAAAATAATCATTTTTACTCTTTAACCTGGTAACAACAGCAGAAAAGCAGTCTGTTGGCAATTATGGGGAAACTCCTTCAAGAGATTTCAGGTTTCTATTTATGCTAATGGTTTTTTAAAATAGTATTTTATCGGTAATTGCCTAACTGATGAGACACAGTGGAGGAAAGAGGGTCTGATGCTAAATATTCAGGCTTCCATTCAGTTGGGACCCACCGGCGAGACAGTAAATGTGTTCTTATACAGACAAATGTGTCCGTCTGGGATGTCACTGAGGTCCAGTGGGACAGATGTTCACGCTTCAGTTGAGGTTCCAAAGCATCTGTGCTGCAGAAAGGCAGGTCAAGATAAACTCAAATCTAATAATCTGCAGACATCCTTAAGTGCCTTCAGGCCGGTTTAGCTGGTCTGCTGTTGCAATGGGGCAGACTGCTTCTTGTAGATAAATGGAAAAAGACTCAGGGATCAGTTAATCAATGGTTTGCCAGACCAGCTGACAGGCTGAATCATCTCTCTGTATACTGGTTATCATCTTCATATGGGCGTGTTTACACTTTATAGGTCTTTAAAACTCCACTGTGTCTTGTGCCATAAGAGGTTTCATCCATCCTGTCCTGTTTCTTTCCACATCAGCCCTGTGTAAAGGGAACAGTCATATAGCTGTAGGTGTGTTTAGTTAGGGTGTGGCTTCTAGCTGCTGTTAAGCATCTGCCTGCAGGCACTGCATCTGGAGGCATGGTGACCTGCTCATAATTTGTTTCTAATGAGCTCTGGAGCCACGTGGCAGAAAAGGGTCCAGAGGGACCTCAGGAGCACTGAAGGAAACACAACTCCACTCTGCTGAGAGGGGAACAATAATATTTTCCCTCGTATCCAGTTTTCATGTTAGAAACAGACAAGGGGTTTAGGTGTACGGATGGCTGTCTAAACTCTAAGATGGACGTGTTGTGTATTTTCAAAAGCTTATTCGAAGGAAGTATTGAATCACTGCCTCGCAGCGGCTTCTTTTGCAATCTCAGAGCTCACACACCCAGCCCTTCTCACATAATTTAAAAAAACACCCCATGGGCAGAGTGTGATTAAGAAGATGCTGAGACTTGCTGCTCTACACTTGCTTACAACATGCGGAAAAAAGTTCTGTTCCAAACTTGCCTGAGTATCCAATTCACGAGCTAAAAACAATTAAGGCAAACGATACTATACTTAGGTTGCTAAACCAATTACGATGTGTTTACAAAATGTCATACGTTAAAGATACAGCATTAGCAGTGCAACTGAAATTAGAGCTGCAAAGCATCTCCAGCCCAGTGAGGAGCTTTGCAGGACTATTTTTCTTTTCTGAAGGCAGATTTGTCCTTTTCCAGCCAGCAGCAGAAGTAGTAGTGCTTATTACAGACAAGCTCACCATATAAACACGCGAAAAGACAAGAGTCAAACCAAATTGTTCAAGGCAGGCTTTGCCCCAGAGAAACACTCATAGGTTGTGGAAAATGAAAAGATGTGAACAGAGGCTCAGACTCAAGAAAAGAGCAAAAGCTTAAAGACATTTTCCTCTCTCTGATGGGGATGTTCGGCAGTTGAACTCTGTTCGCCACCCCTCCCGAACAATCTAACTACTACCTTCTCCCATAATTTAGACTGTGCCACGTAAAACTGGCGTAGTAGGAGATGGAAGAAATTGCAGGGTTTAAACAGTCTTGAGCACAGTCAAAGAATGCACGAATAGGTTAAAAGAATCACAATGAAAAAGCTAGCGTGAACTACAAAGACAAAGCAAGGAGGACTGTGTGAAATAGAGGTGAGAGGAGTGTGATGTCAGAAGTGTGGTTTGACTTATGATAGAGTTGATCCAGCTGGAAAGAATGAACAGTCAACATATGGATTAGTAAGGACAGAATGGAAGCTTGAGGGATTGGGGGTGGGACTTCATCCAGGTGTGAGGACTTTCTGGTTTCTGGAACAGCCCTCTATGCAAAATCACTGCTCTGAGTGTGTGTGTCTGTGTGTGTGCGCGCGCGTGTGTTTCCACGTATGTGCAGAAACCAGCTGAAACATGCCCAGTCTTCTGCACACAAAGGCTCTTGTAAACACACTCGCACCCACACACACACATTCTCGCCGCACCATATCTGCTTCAGAGTCTCCTGTTAGTCCAGACTCACATGCACAAACTCACCCCAACCTTTCCCATGAAAGGATACCTTTTTCTTCTCCAAACAGTCTGCCAGTGTTGGTAGAATTTTTTTCTCCCTTTTTTTTTTCCTTTTTTCATCTGCGGAATACTTTTCATCCCAGTTTAACCTTGGATTCCTCACAGCAGGCTGGGCATTTAACTCAGGTAAAGGAGAACGTAATCAGTATGTAAAGGTGTGCTTTTGGTCCAGCTTCTCAATTTTAGCCATACATGTAATGAATATTAAACTGCAGAAAGTACATGCTCAGAGTTAGATAAGTTGTTTGGCAAAAGGCTTGGTATTTAATTATAGCTCCGGGCACTGCATTCCTCTGCTGTGACAGACTTTCTTTTGAGTTTGTATGTAACTGAAGAGGTAGATAATGTTGAGAATAGAACAAAAAGTAAAGCCAGCTGCCTATGCATCACATTTCTCTCAGAAGTCAAAATATTTCTTTATATGACCCTGTAACAAAGAGCAGGCTCAGGCTTGTAGGTTTCTGACCATATGTGGGTTGAAACTTAGCTCCCATCTGGATGACTGAGAATCTTCACAGTTAGCTGCCCTCTCTTTCTCTTGAGTTACTTATTTTCTAAAAGTGGATCTTTGTGTTGTTTTGTACTCTCTCTTTACCTTAAGGGACAGAGAGTATGAGTGTGTTACACCAGGCTGAGCTCATGACAAAAGTCAGCTGATTAAAAGCCTTTTTCCCCCTGGTAATCATGTGTCTAGTGCTGGAAAGCTCCTATTTGGTTCTTGTGTCTTTGCACCTGCTGATGTCAACCTTTTCCTTGTGGGAGAAGAAAGGAGGGGGTAGAAGCAAATCTTTGCTACAAGGTACCCTAAATGGGTAAGATCATTCACTAGACTTAACAGTCAGTGAGAAGGTTATTTCATCCGCTTACCTCCACCATGCTCATTTACCCAAATGCCACCACAGTGTGTCAGGACTCAAAGATAGTCCGATTAGCTGTTGAGGACTGAAGCCAGCTCTTTAATCGTAAATGTTTTATCGTTGATATATTCACTTCAACATGCTCCCCACATTCTCATTGGCAGTATACCCATATTAGTTGTGTCTATAGTTCTTGCACAAAGTGATCATTTTTATTTACAATATGATTGTAATTCAGGTACCACACTGTATGAGGTGGATGGATATAGCATTTGTGATGTTCCCTAATGGTTAGTGGATTCATATTTAGATGCATTTTATGTGTTGAAGCCATAACCATCCGACTGTTAAGAGGCTGGTCAGTCATAGCTTGGCACACTTCAAACTGATGTTCAGTTTATTTCCTTAAAAAAAGATAATATCTAATCAAATGTGAATAAAGCTCTATTAGAGAATAGATTAAGGGAACTGTTAAGGTGTCCTGAAAGTCATGTTAACTGAGTTTGCAAATCAATCAAGAAAGATGTTTTTCTTCTTAATTTCTATACTAACAGAAGCAAATAGTTCATTCCCTGCTGTCCATTGGACAGAATAATGGTTCTGTTGAAGTGAAAGGCTTACCCACCTTTCATAGCATGTCCAGCATACAGCTATCTTTTCCCTAAAAACACTAAGAGCACGTTGGCTTTGGAGATGTGGCTACGCAGTGGTGTAGTGCTGACTTGAGAGCAGTGAGCCACAAACAAAAGCGAAACGTGATATCTGTTCAAAACTTTTGTTCTCTGTCTGGGTGTTAGACCTGTTAGAGATCGCAGTTGTTGTTTTGTTTTGTTTTTTGTTTAGTTCCATCTCAATGTTTGGTAAAGGTAAAGCACCACTCTCAAAGCCCGCTCTTTAGATTATGGACATTTTCATGGTTTGGTAAAGTATATCATTCAATAACATTGGTTTGTGCCAAGTTGAAAATTAGTCAGGGCCTAAGTGAAGTCAAAACCAAAAGCAAAATGTCCCATTTACAAAGTCTAAATTAGTTTTCACTGCAAACTCTATATAAAATGTACCAGTAGAAAAATACATATCAAGTTCAAGTGTCTTTGGCAGCCATCATGAGAGTGCTAATATCTAAACTACACTTAGCCATTTTCAAAGTTCAGTTTAATCTGCTTCATGATATGTGCTCCACTTCCGAAACAGTAAACAAACAAAAAAGACGACCTGGAGCTGATGATGAATAGCAAATCTGGTCGCCTAAGGAGAACTTAGGCAACCAATACGTGATGATCCATCATGGAGTCACCAAGGTAAGCCAACAAAAGCTAGACAGAGACTCTATTGTGTCACTATTTCAGGTGAGAATGTGTGGCCCAGAGCTACACAATCTACTACTTCTTGTGTAGTTGGTTATCCCGATGCACAAAAAACCGCATAAACACCCTCCCTTTGATGTAGTCACCTATGATTCACCATAGCTGGTGAAATGTGGATGAAATTCACTCTGCTCCTCAGGGTGTGTAATATCTTTTCTGGTATGGAAGTCAGCTTGCGATCAAAGTAATTTTGCAACACTCTTGCAAATTGGCGCCTACTTTTTTCCCTCCTTTACTACTGTTACCACTCCACCTCTGAGCTAATTGTTTTCTTCCTCTTTCTGTCACGAGGCATTATACCCTAATGTTCTCACGCAGCCAAAATACAGCAGGAGACCATTTTCTGCACTTTGCCCGGCTCCCCTTTTCCACCCTATGAAAACTATCAAAGGGGAGTGCAGGCTGTGAGTGGCAGAGCGTGCTGTGGAGGAAATGGGGATTTATGTAGCAGGGAGTAGACAGCCTCCAATTTTATAGCTTCACGTCAGTGTGCATACTGCACAGTCAGGAATACCTAAACACACACTTTCACACAGGCCGGCTGTGTGTGTAGATATTAGGCTGTAGGAGATGTTTTTTAAAAGAAAGGTTTATTTGAACAAGACTGCAAAAAGGATTACAATAGAAATTGTGAAAGTGAAAGAGCTTTTATTTATTTCCCCGTCAGTGCTACCACGGGGAATAGAGATTTAGTTAAATCACACACATGCAAACACAGCGGGTCGTGTTTGTGTGCTCAAACGGGTGCTTATTTGGGTGGAGCCGAAACATGAAACACTGGTTGTCTCTGCTCTTGATTACAGAGTGTGTAATTGGGTGTGTATACATATAAGAGGCAAAGAAGTGGGTTTCAGGCTAGCAGTGTTTTAGTTTGTCTAAAAATACTACGCCTGTTTAAACTGAGAGAGAGACTTTGAATGGGTAAAAAGGGATCGCTTTGACTTCTTGTCTAAATGTCTCTGAGTCTCTGTGGCCTAAGCTGTGAGCGCCATCATAAGGAAAAATGTGCGTGTTTGTGTCTATGTGTGTGTGAGACATTTTGCCAGGTCATGCTGAGAGCTTCATCTGTTGCCGAATAGAACAGAACACAGAAGGTTTTTATATTTTTTGCATACCAAAGAATGGAGGAAAAATGTCTTTATTTCACTTAAAAGTGCTCCAGTTCCTAATTATCTCTTTAATAATTGAGGTAATAATTTTCACAATTAATGAACTGATTGAAAAGCGTGATCAAACTGTAAGCAATGTCTGCTGGTTTAGTGTTGATTTTTTTTATATCCAACATCATTAAGTAAAGTAATAAAAATCTGTGACATGGATAAAATAATGGAAGCAGAGGTTATTTGCTTCATTTAATCACACAAACTTAAAATGGGCACTGATTTGAGGTCTGAGCTCTGAAGGAATCTTCATCCCTTGTTTCTGTCAGTTGCTCATTGTGACTCAAACCTCCCGTTTCATTGTGGACGTTTTAGTTGCACAAATATGTGTTAGTCAGACAGTGAGTTATTCAGCTGTATAAATACAATATCCCTTTGAAAGTATTAAACAAATATTAATGCAGCCTGGTAATCCCAGCGTGTTCAGTCCTCCCGCCATCCACCGTAGACATGCAGGCCTCATTAGAACAGCCTCTGGTGGCCGATCATAAGAGTGAGCACACACACAAACTCCCTGGCCTTCCACATCAGTTCCTCCCTGTCAGAGCGAGCTCATTACCGCCAGAATCTGGCCCTCACACTGAGTCAACCTGCTTTGCAATGCAGTGTTTTTACACTGGCACAAAATGTCAGCTCGCTAAAAGCATCTGCGCTCTCCTCTCCCCGCTGAGCCCGAGAGGAGGGCAGGAGGAGAAGGGGGCACAATGGAGAAAAGTGGTAAAAAGAAAGCAAGTCTTGTTACACTGAAATGCTGGAGAAAGAGGAAGGGGGGTTGTGGTACAGAGACCAAAAAGAGTGAGTATAAGCTTGTTTGTGAGAGAAAAGTAAGAGGTGAAAAAGCATGACTTAGATTCGAGTGTTGTCCATTAACCGCATATAGTCATATAAGACATTGTTTACCACCTAAAACATTATTTGCAGCCCCCTCTGCACCCCACTGGTTACACTGGAGTGAATGTTTCTTACATAATACTGCACCCAGGTAAGTATGTGTTCAGATAACTAAGAAAAACTCAACTTCTCCTGCTATGAGCAGGTATGAATCTAAATTCCAGGCTGCTGTTATTAGATTTTACATTACAACTGATCATTTTTGCTGGAAATATTTGGCTGTCTTTTAGATTTGAGCATTTTACCACCCGAAATGTTGCCAGTACGTGGAAGGCTGTGGTCTGCCTGCTTGTCTCTCTGCCACTTACGTAAACACAGTTTTTTTACTTTTTATGTGTCAGTTGAAGTAACCTGTGCAGGTTTGATTTGAGAATCACGGACAGAACACAGTCTGAGTCAGACACTGTTTTCCTTTCCCCTGTGAAAAAAGAGATAAAGCCTCAGTCTCCACCTGTGCTTTGACTCAGATTGTAACCTTGACAACCATGTGAAGGTTGGCAGGGGGCTGCCTTTGGACTGACTGCTGCCATGGTGACAGAGGAGACAGGGGAGGATGCTGTGGAGTCAGAAGACTATGACTATGATGTGACATCAAAGTTGGTTCTGCACTTGCACATTGAAACAAAGTCTGTCAGATTTACCGAAAAAGGAACGCAGTTAGCCTAACTGAGTCCGAAGTTATAAACATCTAAATACTATTGTAGGAGCATCAGACCTTTGACTCATGTCTGCAGTATATTGGCTTCAGTGTATTCAAAAGGGAAAACCTGTTTCTTTTTATTGAAAATGTTTTTTTCCAGGTTTGGTTGTTGGTTTTATATCTAAAAGAACAGCGAATATAAACATTTCAAAGGCACCAAAAAAAACAGATTCACATTTCATTAAGCTTTTAAGTCTTTCAATGATATTAGTCGTGAGCTTCTAATTGATTTTAAGTTCCTAATCCTCACTGGATGGCAGACAGTATCAAAAAGCAAGTTCTCAACAGAAAACCCACGTTTTACTGAATATATTTTACCAGGTGTGTTGGCACACACAGCAGAACCCGGCAGCATTTAGAATTAGAAACATATCTAAGTTCAACAACTTGCTCTGCCACTTTTCTGCTTTACTGTAAACTTGTAAGCTCAGATAAGCTTTCATGTAACCTTGAACAAGCTTAAGAAGGCTTTCATGGGGCTTGCTTGGTATCTTTCAACACAGATAATTATATCCACTGGTGTCAAAAGATGGGCCCTACTCCAGTCTGTCCCAGCTGGGCACAGCACAGAAGGCTAAGCCAGAGCCAACACAGCGCAGGCTCAAGCACAGAGAACAGAGCAGAAGGGAACTCATCGATCCACTTCCAGGTCATTAAACCCAGGAGTGGTCTTATCGGGAAAAGCAGCGTCACCCAAGAGAGATCGATATAGGATAGAGCAGTTTGGAGAGGAGGGATGATGTAACAGTGAAGTGTACGCATCTATAGCTACCTCCCCAAAAAGGAAAGCTGGAAACAGATGTCAGATTTAATTGTATCAACATGTCACATTCTTTTCATTTTTGTACAAAACTGTTCCGCTGCTTTTGGAACAATGAGTTGCTCGAGTCTCATCTTTTGAAAACGGGACAACCAGGTCCATTTTCTAATTATTTTTTGTTTTTGTTTTTTTGCATGTTCTTGTGTGCTTATGTTACCATGTTGACTTGAGTTTTTTTTTATCATACCCCTTTATGTAAGATGGATTTTCTTTAGCTTATGCAAAACTGAATAAATGAATAAATCTTTCCATAATAAATATCCCTCGAAGAGAGGTCAGATCTATGTAGTTGTTGACAGTTCCAAAGAAGTGGTTAGATAGGTGAGGGATTGTTTGTTTGTTTGATTGTTTTCTCTCACCTAATCTTCAATAAAATAGCGGCAGAGGAAAACAAAAAGATGGATTTAACACAGTAATAACAGGATGGTGAATGAATGGAGAGATGGAGCGGGGAGTGATTATCTGAGTAGGATGCCCTGGATGTGGATTATGTACCAGCCATCTGCCACTGTAGGATTATAATCTTACAAAGAGACAGACATGTTACCCATGTACTCTTTGTACTTCTACAGAGATAGGCACCATTAGATAAATCTGGAACATTGCAGATGGGTCGTTTACATTCAGCACCAGCTTCTGATACAGTTTTACTTATTGCCAATAGAAATTCTGTGCTTCAATCTTCAAACCCTGTTTTAGTTTCCTTTCAATCATACTTTGTGGTGCCTATGAAGAGATTCAGATGAATCAGATGAAAGGATCCCTCTGACCTTCTTCCCCTCTATCTATTTGGCTTCGCTCCAATTAAAAAAAGTAAAATGACATTCCAGCCATCACCTATGCTCCCCGCCTAGCTCCCCCCCCCCCCCCCCCCCCCCCCCCCCCCCCCGCCCCCCGCCGCTTTCCCCCCCCCTTGCAGCTCCTCCCTCCCCTCCGTCCAAAGCAGACAGAGAAAGGCGAGCTCTCTGCTTTCCTCCGCTCTCCTCCCACCCTCTCTGCCTCTCTTCCATTCTCACACCCCTCCTCTCGTCTCTCACTCCCCTCCCTCTTGTGGCGTTGGGGAATCAGCAGTCAGACCCTACCCTTTTTCTGTTAACAAACAGACCGACCAGAAAACAAGCTGAAAAGAGAGATAAAAGGCAGAGTTCTGGTGAAGGTTGGCCCAACTGCAACCGGAGGCGAGCAGCGGTAGTGACTCATTTCTTGTTAGATTGGATCAGGGACCCTGAGGGATTTTCTTCTCCTCCCTCCTTCTGGAATACCGCTGCAGGGCTGGGAATCGTATCCCAGTCCCACTCCAGCTCCCCCCAGCTCAGCCAGCTCCGTTCTAGGATGCTGTGAAGGATGGTCCACCAGGAGAACTGTTCATACCAGGTAGTCCTCAGAGCTGACTGACACACAAATACCTTCACTTTAATTGATTCTTCGGCATTCTGATAGACACGAGCTGTCTCTGATTTGTGGTTGGCTGTGTTTCTGATTTAAGTTTTATAGCTTTTTTTTTACTTCAGTGTTTAATCATTCCCAGAGTGTTGATATTGTTGCACTCGTGTGTCACTGCAGAGACTGTGTGGGAGTATTTCTTTGCCTTGTGTGGTTACGCGGCTGTGTTGAGAATCTGATGACTGTCTGGTTGCTAAGAGAGCACTTGACTCATGGGAATAATTTCCTACCTCCCATTCATGTCCTCCTCCGTTTAGCTTCATCAGTCCATGTCAAGGAGCCATGATCCTTTAGGTTTGTAGGATCAGATCTTGTTTCGGTACGTAAGAATTTACGCAGATCTTCTGTGGTCTTAATGTGACAAATCCACATAAATGAAAGAATGGCAAAAGCACCACATAAGTAAATGGAATTTAAATGTGAATGGTTGCTTGGGGGGGGGGGCTTTGCTTGTGTGTCCCTGAGAGGTGTGCGGTACTGAATCGACATGTGACAGCAGTGTCCCACTTTTTCTGACGACGAACTGGAAGGAATGAAGCAGTCATGATTAGGAGACTGCAGCTGTGCTCTTCCTAACTAACTCTGCTAGGAACGCACATTTGCACTGCAGTGGAGAGTGGGAGTGAGCAGAGACATAGATGAAAGGCAAAAGAAATAAGCTGAATATGCCTGAGGATGCAGTGGGGGAAGAAGATGGAGCTTCTTTGATGGGGGAGAAATAAGTTTTGAGAGTCTCAGAGAGACGGAAACGTTTAAGTTTTAAGTTTTTTTCCATGTAGAGAAAAGCATTTGCCTCAAACTTATTTTCAAGACTTACTCTGACAGTTCCCATCTCTTTGTTATTATAAATTTCCTATGATTCTTTGTTTTTATGCTTTCCTGTTGACATTTCAAGCTGGTTCTTCACATCCTCAGAAAGACATCAGAAACACATTAACATCTCACCACATTTTCCACATATTTGTGTTTTAGCCTGGTGAGTTTGTGTAATGGGAAAAGGATTTCCTGCCATGTCCTGTAGCAGATAAAGGCTGGGCCGAGCCAAGTGGAGATGGTAGGATTGAATAAAACAGCAGCAGAGAAAAGTAATCCCAAACAGATAGTGAATATAGCAGACAAATGATAGAGATGAAATGGCAACAGGAAATGTTTCGGCAACCGCAGGGTGTGCATAGCAAGACATTAAAGAGATGTCCAGCTCTCTGGACACTGATCAGAAATACACAAGGCCACTTTGTCTAAAAGGGAAAAATGTATGGAGATGTGGAGAAAAAGTTTCTTTTTGTGAAGTTACTAAGATCAGGGGTAGGATATGTCATGAAAGAGATGGGGCAAAAAGAGGAAGAATGAAAGCAGTCAGGGGAACAGAGGGTTCAGGCTCTGATGACAGCAACTCTCTGGAGGCCCCTCAATTAGAGCGGTTTCCAGGCAACCGGCTGGCAGACAGCGCCCCTCACATTTATATAACACACACCCACTCAAGGATGGAGCAGCGCAAAGGGCAGTGGGGAAAAAGAAAAGAGGGAATTAGTTTAATGAAGAAATACAATGGTTGAGAAGTGACGAGGCAACGTTGAAAAAGAAAGAGGCTGAGGGACATGTTTTCCCTGTTTCTCTGTCCGTCTCCAGGGACAATCTCTCATGACATGTTTTGGTTCTCACAATTGTTTCTTTTCATTTCTATGTGATTTGATAATGATCTATTTCTTTACTTCGCTATTCATAAAGTTAAACAAAAAGGGAAACAAATCATAGGAATAAAAGCAGACAGAAACAAAGACACCCCCATTAATCCCTTGTTTGTCCAATAGCATTCACTATTTCTGTCACAGGCTAACAATTAGAAAACACTTATCCGCAGATACAAAAAAATGTCTATCCAATTCAGGCAGTTTACCAAATCAACTAATGTAATTTAAGAAGAAAAATAATAATAATCTTGATGCCTCATCAAATTCATAATGAGACAAAAATCATGCAGCACCTTGGTGTGTTTGCTGGGGTAGTTGCTCTCAATATGGGGGGTTTCGTGTAAATCTATAAATCTCCCTGAGCCCTATTGCTGTCAGCAGCAGCAGTAATCTCAGCAGGGTGAGGGGTGATGGTGAGATTTATCAGCTTGGCCACAGTGTGTCATCCTGGGCCTGCACGGCGCTGTCAGCCTGCCAAGGCCTCAGGGACTGAGTGCTGAATGCTGAATCCTGTCAAACACAGTGTTTGGGTGTTAGGATTTCTGTGTATTTATGTTATGTGTATGTGTTCACAAGCTTATGCAGCTTGATGGAGGGGATTCAGGGAAAGCTCCACTAGGGGTGTAACTTTATATGAGGTGTGGCTTGATGAATTATAAATTAGGGCAGGGGTGGATAGAGTTTATTCCACTGATGGATGATGCTCAAATTACATAATCGATCGAACCTGGCCAGTGTAGTATGGAATTACTGAGACGGCAGTTTGCTAGCTTGTGAATTCAACTTGCATCCAGAAAAACCACAAGTTCAGATTTTGTTTCGTAAATAGCAAAACACACAAACCCAAAGCATTATAATTTCCACCTATTTCTGTAATCAGCTAAAGACTTTCTTAATTAAAGCCAAAATCCCTATAAAAGCAGTTGGAGGTAGGATTGGAGGACATTTGAAAAAGATGTAAACCAACCCTGTCAACCTATTGTTTGTACTTTCCATTTTGATGGATGGTTGCAAGTAAGCAAAATGCGTTACTTCCAATTTCTGTCATTTCCTTGGTTTGGTTTAGGCAATAAGCAAATAGTAAGAAATAGAATCAGAATCAGAATCAGAATCAGAAATACTTTAATAATCCCAGAGGGAAATTATTTAAAACATTGTAGCTATTGTTATAGTTTTATCAATCCATCTATTACCATGCCATTTTTTAAAAAGCTAAATTGGCTCTGTCCCTTGTAAAAAGGTGTAATGCTAAGTTACTTATATATGTCTGCAGCAAGAATGTATTCTGATTATTTTTCTACCACTTGGTACTCCACATTGTCGGAAAAGTTCCTTACCCAGAAGTTTTAAAAGATTGCACACATGGATTCATCTGCATTTGATCTCAATGTGCGCAATGTGTCTCTTTGTCAGTCAAAATGACATTATCTTTGTCCCAATATGACCCAATTTACCGAGGCTGCCTTAAACACTGGCCTTAGTGTGAGTAAGCGGACTTCCCGATGGGCCACCCTGTGCTCCTTTCACAGCCCAATTTGTTTGGAACATGGAGCATCACCATGGAGAAATTCTCTCCAGGTTGCTATGGTAGCAGCCCCCATTTTTCCCTCTTCGTTCCAAAATAAGATCAGATGAGCATGTATCTTTGCTGTTTCTTCCAAAATCCTTCTCTGCATGTAATCTGGTATTATAATGTCACATGAGCATACCAGTGGATTCGAAGGAGCAGTGGGTGGATATCTGGAGTCAACAAAAACTGAGCAGGTGTCATAAATCAGTCCATTTTACCAGACAAATGCTCAAATACACATACTTCACTCTGTACAACAGGAACCAAGTTTTATCTTCAAACAGCCTTTTGAGTAACCAAAATATCCTCGCTGTCAAGGTCTGAAACGTGTCCTCACAAAGATAGCTGAACAAATACGCAAACGCACAAAGCGCCATTGGCCTTGGATGCCAGGCTTATAGGAGGTGCCAGGAACCTTCTCCCACAGTCACCCTCTGTTCACTTGGAACAATAAGCCCCTCTGTGTATGTGTGTGTGTGTGTCACTTTTATGCTTGCTCTCAGCTGACCCGACAATCAGGACATCATCAGCACCATGCGATTAACCTGCGTGTGTGTGCACATTTGTGTGTCTGAAGCATGCAGGCCATTCTTGCCCTTGAACTGTGATTCAGGCAGTGTGCAGATGTGTGTGTGTTGGTAAATCTTGACATCATTGTCATATCGTCCTCCCGTTCATACGTAAACTAGGTGCCGAGCCCTTCCTCCAAACCTCGTTTTGAATCAGCTGTGACCTCACCTTCATCGTGAAGTCATCCTCAGTAATGAGGCAGAGATCCAGTGAGGAGGACTGTGCCCCGCCCAACTGCTCGCAAACACACAGATTTTATTGGCTTTTGTGTGTGTGCGTGTGTGTGTATGTGTTTATCTATGGGCGTTGCTCATTTTATCTCCAGCAGTAACCCAGTGGCGGAACATTCAGGGGACAGCCAGACAATTCCCTGTACACTGCCCATAATCCATAGGGATCAACACTGAATCATAACGACTTCCTATTTTTCCACTTAACCCTTGTGTATGCATGTGTGTGTGTGTGTGCGTGCGTGTGTGAGCATATGCGTAAAAGCTTTTTGATGTTATCAAGCAATTGCATTGTTCCCCAGCTGAATTAATCTTTGATTCCCCTTTTTTTTTTCTCATGTTATTCTCATCTTGTCTGTGAGCAGAGAAACAGATGAGTGTGACTCATGTTCATCAGTTTCACTGGCTGTTCTCCTCTATCTCATCTCTCTCTCTTTTCATCCCTCTTTCCCACTTTTGTCCTTGACTAGCTTTTTCATTCCTTATCTGAGATCCACGTCCCCCTTATAGTCTTACAATTTAGTGTGATCCATCATCTGACTGTGTCTGCAGGTTGTTTCTTGACGGTTCAATAAAGAAAAAGGCTTGAAACAAGCTTTGCGCTGATTATGGTCATGCTTGGTGCGCGGCACTTCCTGTCCTTATACAAGACCAGTATAGATGCTTTATGTGTGTTTGTTAGTTTCTGATGCCATATTTGGGGCGCCAGAATAGGCACGAAGAAGAAGAAACATTCTCCTATAGAGACTGGGTAGTATTTTAATGGAAACAATTTAGTCTGGCCACCCTCTCAGCTCTCATCTTATTCTGCCAAGTTTTTAGGGCTTAGTTGTTTTTTTAAGTTTAAGGGTTTTAAATTATTACTTGCTGTAGCATCCTGACGCTGTAGACTGAAGACTAAAAGGAGATTTTAAAAATTTGGCAAAGGACTAACAAGTGGATGCTCAATCAGTGGTCAGGAGATATATAATTAAACTGCAATTTAAGAACGATCATTGCTTAACAGAGGCCTTGTGCTGGAAAATCTGACCAGCTATTTTAATGTGCAAGCCAAAAAAGAACAATAATTATAAAATATACTTCACTTTAACATGTATATTTACAAATAGTTTATTTTTCCCTTTAACAGACATAGACTAAAATTGCATCCATTTGTGGTTTTTGGTTTGCTGCTTTGCTGATGAAAAACCCATCTAATTGTCACCTCTTCAGCTGACTTCATTTCGGCTTTAAAAATTATTCTGATGGTTTTCCAAGTTTCAGCTAGTCGTGCCATTTTTTTCCTGTGTAACCAGCACTCAGCGTGTATTAGTGTGAAGCTGTGTCTGCCTGCAGTGTGCATCTCCAGCCATATGAGGACATCATTTTCTGTTGGTGCGGCTATGACAAATATATGAGTCACGGCTCAATAACGTCTCGTAAAGATGAGATCATTACACACCGCGGAGAGCTCAGATTGAAAATGTAAGTCACTGATACAAAGCACAACCAATCCCTGTGTGTGTGTGACTGCGTGAATGACCGGCTGTGTGTTTGTGAACCAGACTAATGGTCCTTTGTGCTCTGTCAGGGTTTATTTAGCTGGCTGGGCCTGTGGGGCGGCCGGCTTTGGTGTCCAGACGAGGCACTATTTTTACCTTAGCAGGAAGGGAGGAGACGTCATTCTCTGTTGCATTTTCATAACCACGTTCATATTAACCCTTGCATAAATAACAGGGGTTATTTTTGCTAGTTGTATCTATCTTTAGCTATTTCAGTACAGGTTGTATAGAGTGAGAATAAGACTGTAAAGGATCGCACAGTGTAAATACACATGGTCCGGCCTCCCGTAGACACACACACACACACACACACACACTGGACCGATCTGTATCCCACTGCTGAGGTGTCTCTTTTCAAACCGGTGGTGAGCAGCTGCTGTCCTCACGCCAGGGCGTGAAACTGGAAAAACCCACAAGTGTTAGTTTCTCTCTCCTCTCTCTCCCTGGATTTTGAGAGGCCACTGAGACCGGTGGGTGGAAGGTGGGGAGGGTCCAGCGGGGCCTTACCTCTGACCATTGTGCTTCCTCCGTCCTGTTAGAGAGGCAGGAAGACCGCGGGGCGAGTGGAGTAGTCAGAAAGTGCAGGGAAAGAGAAACACTGTCAAAACATGTTAGATAAAGACGAGGAGAGGCCAACAGTGGCGGGGTAGAGTTTTTGCTTTAGTGTCAAATGATGGTACTGGTGACTTGTGTGGGATTATGATGCACAATGACTGGGTTCAACCTCAGGAGTCGGCCTGGACAAACTTAAGCCGTGACTGGGAAGTAGAAAGGAAAAGACAGGAGCAGGAGGGGGGGGATGAGGGAAGATCTGGATAAAATGGATAGATGTGGTGGACTAGATGATGTCATCAGCCAAGCGTCTGGCCTCTACCTCAGTGATGACTACAAAGAGGTAAAGGACCATATCACGTTTCTGTGTTGTTTAGTTTTTAGTTTTAGTTGTTTTTTTTACCTGCATCAAAAAAATCCCATTTTGTTTCCATTTTTTCCTTTTATCAAAAATGATATCCTAAAATTGAATTTTAGAGTAGATTCAGCATGTCACAAACTGGAATAGGTCGGTTTATGTATGTCACTCTTCTCATTTGATGCTTCTCTCTCTGACTGTCTGCAGTGTTGCATGCACACTAATATCGCTCATCTGTTTAATATGCAGCTACAAATGGAAAAGCAAAAGCTCAATTTAACAGCAAACTGCTCTACCATCATTCACTTTACAAACACATAAGCTTAATGAATGAGACGCGAGACAGCTGTCTGTGTGTATCGTTTTGTTTGAATTATAGATGATTTGTTCAAAACTGTCCCTTTATGAGACTTTTGCGTGTTGTTGTTGTGGCAAAAACTACATTGAAGCATCAAATAATACACATATATGAAGGCAGTGCTATGACAAAACACGATAAGGAACCAGGCTTTGTATTTAAATCTGCTTTATTTTTTGGGAGAAAAAATAGAACCCTCAGACAATTGTCACGTCTTCTCACAGTGAATCTTCATCCCATTCTCCTTTTCACACCCAGTTCATGTTTCTTCTCACCTCTTTACCCTTTATTTTGTCCCTCTTATTTCCACCATAGCCTCCCCTCACCTAAAACCGCACTGTTTTTCTTCTCCCCCCTTACATTCACATTCATATAAACACTTTTACCACTCGTTGAGCTATTCTGTTCTGTGTTGAGTGACAGGAGCAGTCTTGCACTGACCTGCAGCTGAACTGTAAGCAGGGCCAAAGGTCAAGTCCCTTATCTGGGATGGAATGCAGCACAGAATAGAAAGACAGGTCTCAGATAGCAAAGTGAGATAATAAAGAGAGAGGCAGGCACACAGAAACCTGCATCCATTTTTAGCCTCCAATGATATTTTGTAGACTCAATGGATATCTTATGAATAGATGCTTCAAAAAAACAACTGAAAACAACTGAAACAACCAGCCCAGGCAGTCGTTTGTGCTATGTTGAGCTTCAAACATGTTTTCAAGTGGATATGCAGGCACTGTGCAGAGTTTCCAGGCTTTCCTTTTTTACTACACCTTCATGTTCCACTCACGCACCTATGACAGTTTTCCATACTTTCTTCCTATCATAATGACAAAGAGTGTCTGCGTTTCCCAACGCTGCAACCTACTCTTTTACATGGAGGGACAGAGAATTGTAAGTAATGTCAGACCTGTGAAAGTGCGCCCCACAGTCAGATGTAACACTCACACAGGAGAAACAGAGACCCATCTGTTTTATAAGGCCTAGACTCTTGTATCAAGTGGGTGCAGTCTAAATTGTTGAAAAGACTCCATTGTGTAGAAAAAAGCACAACATACAGAAATAATAGTACACAAGCAGGAGATTCATTTTAATCAGAGAACAGCGAATGAAAGTAATGTTCGAGCCATAATAAGCAAGCACACACAGCCGTGTTCATACGCGTCTCAAATTCAACCACAAAACTGTTTTTTGGCCAGCAATTTAGTGGGAGGATGCTTTGTTAGCACAGATAATTCAATTCATCCCCCATCCCCAATATAGATGTTGAGGGAAGATTTGGATACTCTAAACAAGCATTCGGTCCCCCATTGGCAGAGCTAAATCATCCACTTGGCCTGTGGATGAATGGTCGTTGTGCAGAGTGGAGGCGAAAATGTCTTTGTCAATGAGGGTTTTTCAACATGAGGAAATTGCTTAGTGATTTTGTGGAAAAACACAAATTACCCCAATTGTATTTTCCCCAAATCTAATTTGGACAGCTCATGTCCTCAAGGCCAGGAACTGAAGGAGGTGCTTAAGCTGTCACTCATTCTCTTTTTATTTCCCAAATGTGTCTGTAAATGTAAATGCCACAGATTTGGCATTTTGTTCAGTTTTCTAGCAGTGTTCCAAATTTGAAAACAGAAATTTGGATCATTTTCCAGAGCAGCTTGTGTTTTTCTGATTTACTGACATCCGTCTTTAAAGTAATTTCTTGGAGGAGGTGGAAATGGGAAGGTGAATTTAACTGGTTACAGTATGTAATAGTGACAAGGGAAAATAACCACAGTGCCACAATACAGATGAAAAGAGGGGAGGAAAAGGGACTGTTATCCTTAAGTTGCTCGTTTTTTCTATGATAGTGAGTTCAGCCGACCACTGTGGATGCAATGTGCTGCCAATTAGCATTTGAAAGCCATTTGAGATGGTTTCTATTTCCAACTAGCCTACCAGGTCCCAGAAACTGATACACACTTTCTTGACGGGGTTCCAAAAATCTATATATTTCCAAAGAAGCAATGGATGAAATTAATATGATGTATTTGATACAGTCTAAGGAGAGCTAAATGTAATGAGAAAACAAGGAAACAAGCCTGCAGGCTTGTTTTTTAGCAGGTTTTCCGTTACAGGTGGTGCATTTACACCCCCACCTCTCGACGGCACATTCCACAGCTTTTTAAGTGTTTTATGGGGCTGTGATGACCTCTCATTTGCCACACACATACAAGCACAGAAGACAAACAAGCTATGTAACAAGCAATGTTTCTGTTCAGACAGGACGTTGTGATGTCTGGCAGGTGTGAAACGCAGACATAATTTATGACTTGTTGGTCCAGCTGCAAGGGCTGGAGAGATGAACCCAATAACTTGTTCAGATAATTATCCATTGCTTACTGTCTTTTTTTTTTATTGCTTTATAAATCGTACATGGTCAGCTACAACCCGAACCTTCTCTCAAAACAAGATGAACCATAAATCTATTTAAAAATAGTCCACGTGGCATAAAGAAAATGTGGAATTACTGTTTTAAAAAACGAAGACTTTTTTTATTTATACGAATGATCATTATGTTTCATTACTTCCAGAAATGTAATTCAACAGCCTTTTAATTTAACAATTTAGTAAAACCCTGTCATCTTGTAATCACAGTGGGTCTTTCGTTTTGTCATATTCTGCAAAAAGTTCTGAATTGTGACCAAATACTTGTCTTGGGAGGTCAGTGTAACCTTTTACAATCATCATCCTCTGTTTATTCTTTAGTTAAAATGGACTGAAATGTCACATTTCCGGAAATTCTTTCAAGGCTTTCTTGGAATATTCATGAAAACAAGATAACACAACTTTCGCTCTTTTGAGATGAGGCTCGTTATCTGAAAGGGAGTGTATGCTAATGAGAAGGAAACCCTGAAAAATGTTATTACTTTTTAATATGAAAAAAAGAAATGTGCATTTACAGTGTTTTTATTTGTTGTCGTTGTCAGAACAGTCATGTTTGTAGCTTATATTCACTGGTTAATGAAGACTTCACAGCTCCAGGTCTCATCTCCAGCTGTCGTAGCATCACCTGTGAGAACCTGCATTAGCTAATTGTAGGTTTAAAAGGTGTTTAGAAAAATTGTAGGCGAGCTTGATGCCATATGCAGTAGCTTCCTGAATGTTCTGTTTGATTTTAGCCAGCCTTTCCTCATGTCTTTGCTCAGACATGACCCTAAGTGGAGAGCAGACAGTCAGGAATGCTCAGGTGAACCCCTACGGTTTCTGGTTTTCATTTTGCTCAACGTCATTGTTTAGCGGAGTGACCTGACTGACAGATTTCTGCAGTCAATATATGAGTGATGGCTTTGTAAAGAAATGTGTTTGACCTGCGCTGAACCGCACAGGCTCCTGTTGCACCTTTAAGGCAGTGAACTGAGACTTTCAAGTGTTTGCATTTTGATTAGTCACCCATTCTTTTAAACAGAGGCACAAAGGAGTGATGCTAGAAGATCCACTCCTAAACACACCCAGTGTGTGTGTGTCTGTGTGCATGTTTGTGCTTGCAGTGCCAAGGGCATCTTTCTGGCTCTTGTGTAGAGTGGGATTATGTTAATTTGCCCTTCGTAAAGGCACTCACACCAATGCCGGCACACAATTGTGAAGGGAGGGAAAGACTAAGAAAAAGGAGTAGGAGGGAGGTGAAGGTGTAATGAGCTATTTGACGAAAGAGGAGGATAAATGACGTTGTGACTTCCTGATTGAAGAAACAGGAGAGGTTTAAGGATGATGGAGAGAAGTGGATGTTGAGCGTGATAAGGAGCAAGAAAGACAAATAATGTGTTATACAAGTGGTGCGACTGGATCATTTACAATTAAACAGAATGCCAATGTGAGGAAAGCTGCTGAAAAAAGGGAGTTAGAAGGAAGGAATGGTTCTTAGTATACCACATGCACCCATGGCATTGACAGAACAAATTGTTCTGGGCGCATTCTCAGGGCAGCTATTCATCAGGTGTTCCCATGTGAGCTGCAGACTTTTTACTGGTTATGAGCAGGTGTTGCACCACTCCCCAGCATTGGAGGACGGTAGAGACACCAGGCACAATAGATGAAAAGACTCTCGTTCACTAAAACAGGAATCCATTGAAGGCTGCGGCTTCCAGGCCAGATGCTCCCCTTGTGGGCTGTCTACGTGGCTATGGTTTCCAAATGTATGAGCCCAGTCCACAGCTGTGGGCACCACTTGCAGGCATAATGTGCAAAGCGAATAGAACGAACCCCTCCATTCCTCATTCGTATTTTTGGGACTCTGACAGTATAGAATCCAGATCAGTGAAAAGAAGCCCCAGAAAGAGGGGAGCCATAGGAATGACCCTCCAAGCTATCACCATGGACATTTCTTTCCTTGCCAGCATCTTCTTACCTTATTTTGTTAAGTGTTCTTTGGTTTAAAGGTAAAGAGAGATTTCACAGATATTTGGCAGTTATCTTAAAATATCTATTCTCTCTAATAGATGTCATGTGACTTCAGTATCCATCACCTGCCTGTAAGATTCATAAGACAATGAGGATGAGGAATCATATGAGATTTTTTTTTCCCTTCTGTCCTAACTGATTCTTATAAACCAGAGATTTTTTGGAGTCTCACACTGCCCGCGCACCGACACAACTGGGTTTTGTGAAGGTGGACCTTTGTGATTTTGGAGTCTTTCCTAAAAGAGCAAAAGAGCTTTTGCTCTGGTGTTGCATATGTAAAACTAATCTATGAATCTTGCATGAAGAAGCCAGCTCGGTGTGCCCGCGGTCACCAGCTGTTGGATGAGGCAACAGCATAGCCTGCTGGTGAATGCCGGTAATTGAATCTTGTGGCGATTTCCACCAAGATAGTTCACACTTTTTTTTCCAGTTCATCAGCTGACTCCACACTTTCTGTCAGGGCTTGCTTAATGCAAATTAAGACAAGGCTTGCTGCTCAGAATATGCTTGCAGCAATGAATTTTACTGGCAAAATGAGCTTGTTGCGACACTACATTCTACATCTACACGTATCTTGTCCGGTGGGGAAATGCTGTTATGGCGTGCATAAACTTTATTAAGGAAGATGTTTCATTGCTGGTACTTCAACAGTTACCTGTCCTCTTTCCATAGTGTCAATCATCGAAGAGCTGACATTAAAGTATCCTCATGTTCATGTGCTTTTACAGGCCCAGAAGAATGAGAGGGAATCTATCAGGCAAAAGTTGGCGCTGGGCAGTTTCTTTGACGATGGCCCCGGCCTCTACACAAGCTGCAGCAAGAGCGGTAAACCCAGCCTTTCCTCACGGTGAGACGTCCCACTTTTGACACATACCTTACCACAGCAAACCATGTGATCGATACACGTGAAAAGACAAGTTTTTGTTTTTCTTCAAGTTTTTTTCTTCTTCTTGTGGTCTGATACTTCTCTGAATGAGGATGTTCTAAAGGGTATTCAGTACAAAGAGCTGTCACAAGACAGTACATCATAGTACGGATCTCATCCAAATATATATCTGAATAGTTTTTATAAGAAAACTCTGTTTGTATAGAAGCAGGAATGATAGGACACAGAAAATGGGAGTGTGAGTAAGCCAGACATGAGCCTCACAAGGTATTCATGCCTGATAATGCTGCTATATTTAGATAAAAAAGAAAATATGGCTAAATTCCGATTCAAAGCTCAAAATTGCTTTGAAGGAGCTGTGATGATATATATTATGCTGAAGATTTTGAGATTAATCCTGGTACTACTCTCAGGAAGACACTAAAGACTTGCTGATTTGTCAGGCTCCGCTCTGCAAATACAGTTCGTCATCTTTTGGTCGTCAAAAGTAGCCATTTGACTTTTTCATGACTCTGACAAACTATTCAATTTGAGTTACAGGGGGCAATTTGTTACCGCCTCCTTAGAAACAACAATCGACCACTCAGGTCCTATTTTAAGTGGACCCGAATGGATGTTTGCAGTCTAATCAATCAGCTCTGTTTGTAATTACTGCTCTGAATAAGCAGATTATCGATCAACAGTGGAATGGATCCACACCCTAGTGATATTCTGCTCTTTCACGACCCAAACACACCCCTTCTGGACACAGGCAGATTGCGCCAGGCCTCCTGGATCGATCCACACTGAAGACAAACGCAAAGATGATTAAAAGCACAAGCCCCCCTGTAATATTACCCTCAGTTAGCGTTTAGCTCCGGTAATGGCAGCAGCAGCTTGTGTCTTTTGTGCGTCTTGTGGCAACAGTGCGACACCTTGTGTTTGTTAGCGTCGCTCTGAATGCTGTACTGAACCCGTCAAATCTTGTGTGTCTTAGTGCTGTTGACACGGCTGTCGGCTGAGCTGAACCGAGCTGACACCTAACAGCAGTTATGCTTATATTACTGCTCTGTGTTTATCCCCGTGTTCTCTGCGTGTCCCTGCAGGCTGCAGAGCGGCATGAACCTACAGATCTGTTTTGTCAACGACAGTGGCAGCGACAAGGACAGCGATGCGGACGACAGCAAAACAGAGACTAGTCTGGACACACCTCTGTCCCCTATGGTACGCACCCAATCCCACATGGAGTTATTTTAAAGGCTTGGGAAATGTTAAACTTCAGCCATTAAGTAGCTGTTAAAACTGTGAAATTGACTGTGCGACAGTCATAAAGATCAGAAAATTCAAACAGAGCAAGCGCGAAAGCTGTAAAACATTCAAGACGCACATTATGAATCAGAGAGAACTGTAGTTTCTGTATACATGTGTTTACTGAGGGAACACTAGAATGTCTGTACATTCTCATGATCATTCTCCTCATGTCTTGGTATTTAATGATGTCACTGCTCAAAACTTGCTCACAAAATAACAAAGAAGGCAAGAATGTGTTTTTGTTATCCTCTCTCCTTACCTCTGTTTCCTTGTTTCTATTTTCTGTTTTACTAAATATTCTCCCCTTGGCTCTCTTTCTGTTTTCATCTCGTCCGTGCCACAGTCCAAGCAGAGTTCCTCCTACTCAGACAGGGACACCACCGAGGATGACTCAGAGTCTCTGGAGGACATGGACTTTCTGAGTCGACAGAAGAAGCTTCAGGCAGAGGCAAAGCTGGCCCTGGCTATGGCTAAGCCTATGGCCAAGATGCAGGTGGAGGTGGAGAAACAGAATCGTAAAAAGTCCCCAGTGGCCGACCTGGTTAGTAACAGAATTCTAAGGTTACGTTTGACAAAAATGTGACAATTGCCACGATTACACAATTACATTATGTATATTGACATTTGGTGTTAAAACACAGACTGTATTTTATGAAATGCTGTGGACGCCCAGCACAGTCATATGGGTATAATTGAGTTGACCTACATTTACAGTTTGATTGACTGCAGAAGAAAAAATTCCACATTCTCTGTTCCTTCTGACTCTCTCTGTTGAAGATAATTGTACATTAAATCGTTGCAGAATTTACTTCTGAGAGACTTTGCATTTATGTTACTTGAATAGTTAGATAAAAAATCTATATATTAGCTGGAGTAGGGTAAAATCAGACATGTTTAGTTGTCTGAATAAGGATTCAGTCATATTAATATACACTTAAATTAAGGAACTTTACATTAAACTGAAAACCAAAAACATTCTTTTTTAGTAAGTTCAAAAATACTAATTCACAAACTATTTTCTGGCAAAAAGCAGAAGGTTAAGAGCTCATTTTGTCCACATCAGAAGGTGTGGAAGCTCTGAGGTATAGTATAATAGTATAGTATTCAGTATAAACAGCCACATGATCTCAGAATCTTTAAGTACACATCACAGTATATCTAATGATGTTTCTCTTTATTCTAAATCATCCATCCATCCATTTTCTATAGTGATTATTCCCAATGGGCAGCAGGGGGGCTGGAGCCTATCTATTCTAAAATCAGTCACTGATAAGTTCATTACCATGTGTAGGCTGCATCAGTGTCTCTGAGCACTTATGCTTATAACAAAGAAGGAGACTTTCTGTCATTGATATGCAGCAAATTCCATTTTTCCCTTTTCACCTTACTCTGTTACCAATGTGGAGACACACAGACACAGTAAGGTATCATCAAAATCATATGGTGCTTTTTCTTTCATACCTACTAGCTATAATCGCCTCACAAGCCCAAGCACAAGACAACATGGAGGACATTTTGACGACGATATACTGGCTGAACCTGGGCACAGGGCCATGTTGTTGGTTCGACTATTAGGCATTTACAACGTTGATGCTCACAGAAATAACTTAATCTATCGGTTGTTGTCGCTGCATTTTTAAAATAGTGAAGGAGCTGCTTTAATGAGTCATCTGGTCACGTGACTCACTGGCCAATCGGTGTTCCAATAGTAGAACAGTTGCCAGACTTAGCTCACTTAAGTGCTAAAAAAGTAACTTTTTGAATAGAGATGCAAATAAATCTAGTTAGGCAAGATAAAGACACACTGAGTTGGTACTAGTTGAAAGCCCCTTATGGTCTTCTCCTGTGACCTTTTTTGTCGGGCCCTTTTAGGGGGAAGTAGGTGGTGACAAACAGGTTTATCATTATTTCATATCTTCCATCTGCCGCTTCCTCAGGAGACCACACACACCAAGAGACGCTCACACATTTGGAGTGTCTCAGCATCTGAAATTATATTTGCAGCTGGACTTGCAGGCAGAACTGTTTTACCTATTCAGAGTAGAGACGAGCAGCTCAAGCACGCCCATCTATAATTCAAAGCATTGACTTTAGTATTTAGGGATGTACAAGTGCTCGGCAGTCAGAAGCCATCACTGTCACATTCGCACTGAGCACGCTGTGAATGTTAAGAAGTATTGCATTTAAAGCTGCCTGCTGTACTCTATAGAAATCTATTAAAGAACGGTTGTGACATGCTTTATGCTTTATGGAACAATATTCTCAAATATGGATACATATGGGTTGAAACTCAGGGTTCCTCTGCTGTTTTAGATTTTTTGAAAAAGACAAAAAAGGATAATACTACCCTCTTTGTTATATACACAAATGGAAAATGAACAAAAAATAATTAATGGTGGCCGATTGGTGGTGGGCAATTGGCAAACAGCTAAATATTACTTAACTATCGTGCATATACACTTGAGCTCATTTGGTAATCGAGTTGGAGGTTACATCAGACAGTGAAGGTTGGGGAGACACTCCCCTCTTTCACCCTGCATTTAGACTTCTGCATGTCCAGTTCCAACTCACAGGATTTTCCTGCCAAATCCGCAAAGGCAATTAATTGGAATCGGTCCAGCACGGTAACCTTACATCCAGCTGTCACTCTTCCTTTGGACGATTCGGGTTTTCCTGAACCTAAAAACCATATCTATGAAATAAAGTGAGAGACAAAAGGGGCAGACACTCAGCTTACACAGTAAGACCTCAAATTTTTCCCCCGAGCTTAATTCAGTTCCTCACTGTCAGAGCTAGTCATAGCTGAAGATTGGCTTGTTGGTATTGAGCGCTCAGATGGTTATTTTCAAGAAGGTGTGTGATTACTCTGCCAGAGAAACTCACACTGCAGTCACCAGTTGAGTTAAATGTGCAGCCTTTCCCATCACTCACACATTTGCTATGACCTCACAGTTCTCGTTATGTCACTCTTATTCCGCCTACTTGTAGGCGTTCAGTATCGTGAAACTGAAACTGACACATGACTGTCTCATAGACAGTTGCATCAGCGCTCATTGTGAAAGTGAAAGCGTGGTGGGAAACTATATCTCAATACACACATGCACAGAAATGTCCAAAGAGAAAGAGTGTATATTCTCCCAGCGTTTGGTAAGACTAAAAGGGAAAAATAGGAGGAACAAAATTACTTTGATAGCTGTTATACCAAAACCAAGCAAATATCTGTCCCTGTATTGTCAGAAAAAGCACCTTTGGCTCTTCCACACTAGTGCAGCTACATTGCGAGGTCGTCTGTAATATGAAACATTAGCAGAGGAGCTGGTAAATTATTTTTTGTTTGTTTGTTTGTTTTTTAAAACAACTTTAAACACAACTGAATTGAAATCCTTTACAAAGTAAAGTTTAAAAGACAAGTTTTTAGTTAATTATTTTATTATTTATAGTTCTAAAGGTTCATCTTTATTCATTTGCTGACTCTCTCTCATCTTTCCACTAGTGCTTGTACCACACAAATATTAGAAATAAATTACCTGGACTGCACGTGTGTGTTATGGTAACGGCTTGTAAGTTACATCTAAAAGATTCCCACAGATGTTAAAAACTGTTTTGGTACTGTTTGCTATTGTGAGACTGTTATCTTTTTGTTTTCATCAGTCATGTGTTGTGTCAAGATTTTACTATGGCTGCTCAAGGTGGAATGATCTTTCAACCATGTATAACTAGAAATCTGAATTTGACATTTTTCTGATTGTTACCTTCATTATTTGCCCTATTCTATGGTTTGTAAATACTCAGAAGAAACTAGCAGAAATCCAACATTAACAGTTGGATTTCGGTAACTGCAGAGTACTGCCCAGCAATTTCTCCTCCTTTTTTCTTACCCCTCTGTCCGCATATCCCAACAGTAAACGAAAATATGTCTGTATTCTTAATGATGCCCTCGTCAGCTCATCTGTCTTAATTAACAGTCATCTCAATAAACATACTCATCCTTCCCCCTTTCGTCCAAAACATTTCTTCTTCAGTTGGTCTTTTTCAAAGCTTAACCTGGAGTATGAAATCAGTAGTTCTTACACGTTAAACCTATTTACTTGGTTTTTCATCATAATTGAATGTATCTACTTTTCACAGAAGAAAAGCTAAAGATAACACAGACTCAGTGTAAATTCAGCTTCTTTGATAAGCTGTCCTTTAGCAGCACCAATCAAAAAGTGTTGTTGCCAATTTTCTATTTTCCTGTTGAATGAGTCTTTACTAGTAAATTTAGGCTTTCAATAGTTAATAGATTCATTTCTCACTTAATGTCACATTTCCATTGAACTAAAGTAACTTTTGCTCGATTTTAGGTTTCACATTAAATCTCTCTCACAGATGGCAGCGCTGCTGTCAATGAGTGGGATTTTCTGTTTAATACAAGAGTATTAAAGGTGTTCTGTTCAGTGGCAGCTCTATTGGAAATGTAAGATGAGATACAAAGTCAGATAAATCATTATACTGGGCTGCAAAAATTCAAAGATTTGTTTAGGATGTTTGTAACCTGTTTATGACTTAACAGGAGTCCACATGGAATCCCCTAAGTTTACTGTCCGAGCACATCAAATGGTAAAGACCTAAAGGAGAGATATTCCCTTTTGTTTCGACGGGGAACAATGAGACTAAAAAGCATTGAATAAGACCATACAAATACTGCAGTGTACTGTTAGTGAACCAAGACGGCCTTTGTTTGTCTATCTGATGCTTTTTAACATCTTTTAATCTGCTTCACAGTTGTGGAATTGCTTATTTAAACAATATTCAAATTGGTATTTTTGGTAAGAATTAATACATTTTCATAAGTCATCAGAAAGTGGTGAGGAATGCGAGAGAAACTCTCATGTGATGATCTTGAGGCAGAGAAAGACAGTTTTGCTGAACTGAAACACATGACTATTGTATGAATATATTTCTGAAAAAAATCAGATTTCAACTTGTAATGTTCATATTTTTCCATAAATTTGATTTGATGATAAAACATTTTTCAGTGTCAAAGGCATTCAGTCTCAACATATATTTTTCTTTAATTGCAAGCAATATTATAAAGCCAAATTGGTTATTTCTGTGTATTTCTGGTCTCAAATTAAGAAAGCGTCATATTTAACACCTTTGCCTTTGTTTTCTTTTCCCAACAGCTTCCACACATGCCTCATATCAGCGAGTGTCTTATGAAAAGAAGTCTGAAGCCCACCGACTTGAGAGACATGACTTTGGGCCAGCTCCAGGTTATAGTAAATGACCTGCACTCCCAGATAGAGAGTGAGTTGACCACGCACACACTTATTTTGCAAAAATGAGGAAGAGAACTAATGGGGAAACACATGCACATGCATACTGACCCTTATCCTTTTCAGTGGATGTGAAAGCTCTTTATATACATTAGTCATCTCAGTGTGCTTTACCAATTAACAGCTTCCCCTTCGCATTTACTGGTACCGCTCTGTACACGTTATTGATCCTGCAACTGGTGGATGAATAATTCTGCGCTTTACATTCAACATTTCCAAAAAATCCCCATGAGTCCAAAACCCCAAGCTGTTGTCTGGCTAAGGTGAAGGAGCAACATCTAAAATATTGTGGTGGCAAAAACTACCACAAGTCACTATTGTGTGCTCTGACAGTCAGTCTTGGTGGTTTCAATGACTCTGAGGTCATGTTTTAAGCACTGTGGGACACCGAGGCATCGTTTAGTCACATTTTCTCATAATCGACAATTTGAAAAGCAGCTCCGTGGCTAATATGGTGTTTGAAGTGTTTTCGTACTGTTAAATTTGAAATAGTTGCTGTGTCATAGCAATACATCTGTCTTCTTTGTACTCTTTACCACCGCAGGTCTGAATGAGGAGCTTGTACAGTTGCTGCTGATTCGTGATGAACTACACATGGAGCAAGACGCCATGCTGGTTGACATAGAAGACCTCACCAGGTGATGAGAGGCTCACTGGGAAATTATTCACTGTGTCAACCTTTGTGTTTTGAATACAGGAGTAACTGTAGATTAAAAAATTCTTTCAAAAATGAAATATGGAAAACATTTGTTTATATTTCCGAGCGTGCAAGCTGTCTTTGAAAAACTTTCCCTGATTTCTCAACAATAATTCTCTGACTTTTTTCGTCTTTATCACACATTTTTTCAGTTTCACAATGCATAATATAAAAAATAAGGAGGAAAATGTATTAAATACATCACCACCAAAAAACCCTAAACTCCTTCAGTCGTAAGATTTCTCACAGTTCCCTCTGCAGCCACAATAGTCTTTATACACGTATTCTCATATATCCAGTAAAACACTATCCTGTGGAGTCAGTGGCATTCCCCTTTCGCCATCCAATCAGAACGGAGTAAACATTTTATGTGGTTGGGACTATCTTTAGTATTATATAGTCAATATGTCTATGTTACGGTACTCTGTCTGTGTATTTGGCCTTAACAAAGCAGTCTTTCTTTCCATTATAACACATGAAGGTGCCTTTAATATTAACGACACAAGACAGTTTATAGGAGCTCGCAGGCTGCCAGCTGTGCGTGACAGCAGTCCCCCCTGCTGTGATGTCAGTTGCTAACCTGTCTTGAAAAACACCTAACAAGAACTGCTCTCATTTTTTCAAGCTTTCCTTCCTCATGACGGTTTATGGAATTAAACCATGGCTGCTCTTTATTCTGTTTGATTAACACTAGCCTGAAGTCTTAATAGACTTGTATGCTTCCTCAGCTTAATGATCCAGGCCATTCCCTCCCACAGTAATAACTCTGTACAAAACTTTTTTCATGTTAATTATCACTACTGACTGTTTTGATGATTTATTCCTTTCTCCAGCCCCTTGCTTGATTAAGTATTTTTCTTATTCTCAGTTATGTGGAACTAGTAGTCGTCCAGTGGAAAATTGCTCAAATAAAGCTTTAAATTTGGGACATATAGGGTCATGAGACGACAGGAATGACTCTCATGTAAAGGCATCCATTAGTGAATGTGCACCAAAACAACTGAGTGGCTCTCTGATTTGTTTTTATATATAATTTTTAGACAAAATAGGTTGATTGTACTTTAATGTTAACTTTCTATATAGGGCCAGTTGTTTGCTATTTTGGGGAGGGGATGTAGAAATGAATCCTTTAAATGACTTTGATTTTCACTTTTCTCGTTCCCAGGCATGCCGAGAGCCAGCAGAAACATTTGGCTGAGAGGACCCTATCCAAATAAGATGCCCATCCCTATCCACTCCGCCTCCCTCTGCCAAGCTTAACCCCTCGTCCATACCGACCTTTTCCCCGCCAGCCATTCCACCTCTGCCTTGTGTCAAATTCTTCCTGCTTGTCCTAAGTATTTTGGTCCTCGCTGCTTTCCTCTCTTCTTGTCTTTACCCTCCTGTCCAACTCACTGACTTCAGTGGTAGCAGCTGCACAGAGGAAAGCCACCCTCTTTCATCTGCTTCTCCCTGTACTAAGGAAGGAGTAGCACTTCCTGCTTCCTGGGAGAAGAAGGAACTGATTGTGTGTTGTCATGGATTCTGTCCCCAGCTTCCTGTGCAGTGATCGGCCTTGCTTTGCTATTGTTTCTTTTTAACTTTCTACATTTGCCACTAAATTATAACTGTTCAAATGCAAAAATTGTGGGGGAAAAAATAAAATAATAGTGAAATTTAGTAGAAAGTCCGTAAAGAAAAAAGAAACAACAGTGTCTAAAAAAAAACAATGGAAAACTAACTTCTTCAGACCATTTTAAGTTGGACAGTAACTTTAAAGTATCTCAAAGTCGACCCGTTTTTATTCTGCACAAATGGTAGTTTTCAACTGAGAAATGTTTATTTGAAGGTGCTAAAAGAGTGTAAAGGAAACATGCCTGCCTTGTAGTGGAGTTGTAGATTTTGGTAATACGTTCACTCTAATTGCTCCTCAGCATTTTGTGAATGTTGATTTTCTGACACGAGTCATTTTAAATGAATAAATGTGTTAATATTGTTTTCATCCTATTGTATTCAGATACTTTATTTGAGGGAAAAAATGTTTATGTACAGACATGTAAAATAAGGAATAAACTTTGTTTCATATACGCTGTTTTTTTATTGTGAAGTTTGTGCTGGCTATACACATATGTCGTCTGCACCACAGGCCCTTACTTCAAAGAGGCAACTTCCTCTTTCTAATACTCAAGAAGTGTACAGACCACAACTCCAGTGAGAATGAAAAATATTACTTTATGTGAAGTGACTCAGCTCCTGCTGTTTCGGTCTTGCCTCATCATCTGTTTCTCATTGGGGCTTGATTGCTGCTCTCAGAAGCACAACTAATTAAATTGGGCAACCCCTTTAAACCAAAGTCTTAACCAGGAATTTATTGTTGTAAAAGATTTTGTGGAATTTAGTGAATAGCTACTTTGAGTATGGGCAAAAATATACAGAAATGCATCTGAATGATTGGTGATGAGTACAGTTTATTTCTCTCTTCTCAGTAATGTACCTGGCATATAGCGCACTTAGAAATCGAGGCTGCATGTCAGTATTTGATTATCCTGTGATGGTGACAGAAAAAGGCCTGAAATATCACGCACCCACCACAGCAGTTTAAGAGTGTGCCACTCCTGAGAAAATATACTAAACAGATGTGAAAACTTGTTCACGAGGGAAGTGAAGTCATGATTTAATGAGCATTCTATTAACAAGTATGTTACATGTTGCACATTCCTTAAATACTGAAAGACTAAATGGAAATGAAAGTACATCAATTCTAAAAAAGGAAAACCATCTGCTAATACTATCTGTTGTGTGGTTTAAACAACTATCTTTGAGAAGCACTTACATCTTTTCTGACAAGTCTTTTCTGACTTCCTGATGAGGATGATGGTAGTGAAAGTCATGCAAATAAGAGTGTTATTTAATTACGTCATAAGGCAAGCTATTATAAGAACAATATCCAGTAAAGAGTAATCATAAATTAGGCAAAGTCTCCCCTTAAGAGCTTGTATTTTTAGTCACATTAATGATCATTACCGTATGTGACATCTTAAGACTGAGTTGTTGTTTGGTTTATTTATCAGTTCATCATTATCTTATGTTTGACACTTGTCAAAACTGACATAGATATAAAAAGAAGTGTCTCAGTTTATTACAAGTTTCTTGATAACTTATTAGGGACAGTTTTATCTTTTTTGACTGTTCTTTTATGATTGTTATTATTGTCAGTTATCATCGTTGCCTTTTTCTTTCAAATCCCTCTCCGGGTGCTGTTGAAGGACGCACCAAACATTGTTGCGTGACTGCGCCAGCCAGAGTTCCCACCACACCTTCGTGAGAAGGTGGAAAGAAATACTTTCGACTTCTAAACGCATTGTCTGGATTCGTATTGGTTTAATGTTCGGGAGCAACTACAAAAAAATCCCTCTCTCTGGGTTGGTTTTAGGTGATGTACATAAGCTGCTTCATTGCTTTTGACTTTGGTATAGGTTCGTTTACTTATTTCGGTGAATGATCGACCTAATTCAAAACCCACAAAAGCGCCAATTGAAATGACACCCACTCCATAAGATTATGACTACATTTTACCACAGAAGCCTGATTCAGAATATCCGACATTTATCAGGAGTTCCCAATTTTTTTTTTCATTCTTTGTTTTCTTTTTTTTTTCTGGAAGATCAAGGAAATTACACATGACGTTACAGTTTTACTCCTCTAGCATGTGTCTGCAGAGGGAGGGAATCTCCCTCTGCAGACTTATAAATCCTTCGGTAGGAATGAAGCAGCATCACATTGTTAGAGACTGATCAAAGATCTCTGTTGGGCCGGAAACATGTCGAACCTAAACTTCTGTAAGTTCAAGACACGGGAGTGCATACAGAGTTATCGGAGAGGCGCCTGGTTTACCATTTTACATTGCGTTTATTGGAATTTTGTAATGCGAGCTGGACATCAGTAGTGGAAATGTGTGTGTGAAGTTAATGGTTGTTCTTTTTTTTGCCATGCAGACTTCGGCAGCTGTCTGCTGCTCGTGGCGCTGAGCTGGCGCGCGTCCACGGGGCTGCCGGTGCCGTCCGGGAGCGCAGAGAGCAGCGCGCAGTGCGCAGGGCTCTTCAGGGGACTCCTGCTGAACATCACCGAACTTCTGAAGAGCGTGAGTTACCTTTTTGTACTTTATCTCTTTTTCTTATTTTCTTGATTCATGTTTCTCACACTTCCATTGTTTGACGTTGCTTTCCATGGCAGAAGGACTTGTGCCACGGCTTGATTTCATCCAACGAACTGACGGTGCTAAACGGGAATACTGTTCAGGCCTGCGCGCCCATTCTGACTCAGGTGGCTTTTTAAAATCTATTTGTTACATAATTGATTCTTCAAAAAAGTCTGTCTATCTCTTAAAATTGTATTTGAATCACGTTCACTTAAAAAGGGGGATAAAGCAAATTTTAAAGCTTACTGTAAGTGTGTGTACTGTATTTCTTGTGTGAAATGTAGCAACTTTTGTAGGAACTTTTGCTGATAAAAACTATGTATTTGATTGATGTATAATCTTGAGATGTATGCAGTTGCCACATCTTATATGAAAAACATATCACTCAACACATCTCTAACTGTTAAAAATGTACTTTCCCTACAGAACTCTGGTTGCCTGATGCAAACAAAATCATCCTTCAATGAGGTATGCTGTTGTTACAGATTCATGTTGTCACAGAGTATTTCTCTTTTTTTTGCATTTACAAGTGTTTGGTTCTTTTTCCTTGACAGAGCGAATGTGTGCAGAGCATCTTCAGAGACCTGGCCTTTTATGATTCTGCAATTCAGCACTACCTCAAGTCCTCGTATTACCGTCCCGAAATAGAAGATCCCCTCCTGAGCCCGACTCTGGGAATCATACAGAACCTTAGGAAGGTGGGTTCATTTACTTATTTTATATGTGAGAATGGTAACCATTTTCTGTGAGTGAAACGAGTCCTGCTTAGAGAATCACCTGGGAAATAACATTTGGTAGTTGCCTGACAAAATCTTCCTTGGTTTGCACAGAACTGCTCTCTGATGTCGGATGGAGGGAACTACTCCACAGAGGTAGTTTTCTCTTCCTCCTTTGTGTTGATGCTCTATTTATACCTCTGCTTTCAGTTTCTGAAAGGAAAACTGATATCAAAACATTGCTTTCAAATATGGATGGAGAATATTTTTTTCTTTACTCATGCGAAAGGCTTTGCCACAGAGCTGGCAGGTATCCCTGAGTGTTCACGTTGTTTTCTGTTTTGTCTGTCAGGATGATGCTTCCACCATGTGGGAAAAAAACTCCTTCGAAAACCGCAAGAAGATGTGTAAGATGATGAGAGGCTTTCATGCCCGCACCATCACCTTCAACAGAGCTATGGGCTACATCTCCTCAGGAGACCACCGGAAGTAAAAGCCCCAAAACCTCATCCACCATCACCATTACTACAATATCATTTCCAATGTCTTTTCCCCTTAAAGTCATCACAACTTACCAAGTCCTAACAACCATTCGCTGTCGTCAGAACGAGCAGCTGTGTGCAAATCTGTTGGCTGCTCAGATATAAGCTAACTTTATTGACTCCAGAGTCAATAAAACTGTCACAGATTAGGAAGGAAGCCACGTTGGCTCAGTTTATGAATGTATTCCAATATTTGGGGGAATGTATTTATTTATTTAAGATCTATTTATTTCTCGGATATATTTATTTGATGGCCTGTGATGTTATTTATTTATATTTATAATAAAGTATTTGTAGTATCATGACCTGAAGTTGATTCTTCTTTTTTGTGAACCTACAACTAAAACACTTTAAAACATCCTCCACCAAAAGCTAGAATGATAGTAAATAAAAGACTGCAAAATTCTACATCCTTGATAAGAAAAGTAAGATAAAAATAATAAGCATCTGTCACATATGTGAGTACAGACGGAGGCCCTCAGGGACTGTGTCGGAAGTAAAGAGGCCCCATTTACATACTGTAGAACTTTGAACAATTTAGGATTCTGATCATTTACAGAACTAATTGGGATTCAAAGATTCTGAGAAAACAAAAACAATCTTTATGCAAGGGGCACTATCATAGGTGTATCGTGACACATATCAGAAGTAACTTGCTCATCTCTGAAGCCAAGTTAACAGTGAGTGGCAACCAAAGCTTTGTGGGTAATGTCTTACTTGTTTCTGCCCAAGAATTAGTCATCAATGAGTCTTCACATTGGCTATTTTTACTGCCCAGACTTTCTAATGTGAGTGGGTTTCAATGTTGGAGTGCTGTTTGGGGGGGGGGGGGGGGGGGCTTTCTCGCAATAACTGCTCAACTCATATTTTTACTATCTGGATTGCTGAAAACTCAGTCGGGCCTGTTGCTTACATTCAAAATTAATCAGGGAAGTCCAGCCCATTTTGCCAGCTTGTTGTCTGTCAGCCTTGATATATCTGATTCAGAAGAAAGATTTAAAAGACAGATTCTGGACATTTTATACTGTTTTATTCAGTCCACAGTTGACTTTGCTTCATTTCCAGAAGTCTTTGGAGGGAAAACGCCCTGACAAAACCGAGAGCAAAAGGGACGGACAAAACCATTGGTAGTAAACTCTTTCAGTCAGCTAACTGCTTCTGGATGTAAACATAATATCCACAGGGGAAAAACCTAAATGTTTCAGTGTTCTGGATATTATTATGTCATTTTCCCCAAAATAGTGTTGACATGTCCCAGAACATTATTATGTCAAACCGTGAGTTTCTTTATCAAATCTTAACATTTATACGTCTGAAAAATAAGCATTGAAAAGATACTTCTCTCTTGTACACAGCATAAACAAATATAGAAAAATGTAGCTTTGAAGCCAAAAGTGGATCTTATTTTTACAGCGGACCTATCTGAAACATACAAAACGCAGTTTAATATTTACAACCACAAGCTGTGCGTTTTGGTCTCAGAAAGCCCTGGTTCAAGTTCAACTATACAAACAAAATTTTGGACTCCTTGCAAGATCATTTACTTTTACAGAGTCATAATTATCAAATAAAGCACAGACAGACAAAAACAGACATCAATGACTTAAAAAAATAAAACTATAAGTCTGAGAAAGTTTGTTTTTAAAAAAATGTGCAGGTCAATATAGACACCCATAAAGTTCCATAATTCAGTCCGTAAAACTTTGACAGTCACACACATGTGACCCTGCATCTAATTTTTTTTATGTAAAAACTTTCCCAAAACATAATATCTAAAAGTGAAACAATATACATGGACTGGTTTTTTCCTGATTAATGCATTTGCAGCACCTGCCTTTACATTGGTCACCTGCTACATAATTAGCTGCGAAACAATTCTGTCAACTCGACAAGTTATTCTTAAACCTGCTCACACAGAAATGAAATTCCACGTAGCTTTCACAATCTGTACTTGCTACAGAATCAAAGGACCCCAACTGGCTATACTTAGCCATTAATGCCCATCCATTCAAGTCTGAGGGCGCAAACTGAGAGAATAGCTGAAGTTTGGCCGACAGGTCCAGTCTGCTTTTCCGACCCCTTGAGAGTTGTTGCTTCCATTTAATGGTGCGATAGATGTCCAACAGTTCATCCCATTCACTTCCCTTTACAATAGTTGATTATATCTGAAAAAAGACACAAGAAAAAGAAGTGGAATCATTTGTTTGAACCACTACCTGCTGCACCTGTACTACTGTGCTACGGGGCCCTGGAAAAAGTTCCATCTGGGGTATTTTCTGATTACATGCGCTGGCCCTATTCTCATCAGCAAGTTATTGATGAAGACAACATCATTGGTTTTCTGCAAACAGCACCTTAAAAAATTCCAAACCTTATCCAAACACGCCTTCATCGTTTCTTTTTTATGTATTGTATTATACCTTGCAGTGTCTGATGAACCTCATTTGGTAGGTCATCCAGTTCCTCCACACTCTTCTTTAAGTGGTATGCTGTTGCCTCTCCCGGCGGCCTTCTGCTCTTCCAGCTCACCAGCATCTTCAGCTTCTGCATGGTCACATCTTTCTCCGCTGCCTGGATGTCCTCCAGCTCCTTGAAGTTCAAGTCCAGGCAGATGGCCACCTGCTTCCACTCGTGTCCGAGCTTCTTTGCCACCTGCAGTAGCTGCTTCTCTGACATATCCTGGTCCTGAGCTTTCACGCCATCTGTGGAAAAATACACAACCGAAAACAGGGGCTTGATTTTAGCTGACTTCGGAACAGATACGTTAGCTCGGTAATTCAACAAAGCTGCGTCTGAAGTTCCTCTGAAAGCAGTGGTCAAAAGCCAAGGCAGGTCACCTGACTCGTCCTGCCACCGGGGTCTTTTAAAGCCCATTTCTTCCTCCGATGGGCTGCTGCTCCTCTTTCTGCCTGCTGAACAACAGACATTGGTATGAGAGTCTTTCTGAAGATGAAGAATTAGTTTCTGATTAAAAACTATTTAAAAAATAAGAAGCATACAGATTGTCGTCTTTCTTGGCTTCTTTTCCGTGTTATCCACACAGTCACCTGAGAGAGCAGCAAAAGATGGACATCATCAGAAAATAACCATAAACTAACACAAGCAATTATTTGATTTAATTTAACTGCCAGTAAACAGCAACAAAAAGACAGAGACTGAAAACTTCAAGTCGGGCTTCTAAGGGACAGAATCTTTAGACACAGCCCTGTGAATAATATTCATTTGGTCTATGTATTCACTTTAAAAAAACAAACAACAGAAATACACACTGGTTGCTTCCTGACTCCCCCACAATAGAAGAATAGACTGAAGATGTCAGATTAAGTAAACATAACGCAAGAAATAGCTTCTTCCAGCCCACCTAAAAATGACTTATGAATTATGAATTACTAAGTTACAAATGTTGAATTAAGTAATGGAAACGCCTCTTTAAATATTTGTATTAACATAAGCTGTCATTTGGAAACAATAACTGCTTTTACTCATTGGCGAATAGTCATACAACTTCTGTGGGTGTGCCCCAAAAGCACCAGATAGGTCTTAGTTACCCCCTAAGATCTGGTGATCTTGAATGTCCACATCGCTACTTTTCTCCTCTTAAAAGACATTAACTATGTTCACTGTTTGGATCTGAGGTATCAAAAACTAAAAATGCGTGTGATGAAAGTGCAATTCTTTAAAGGAAAATTATCATTATTTAGATAAACACCTTCGGGGATACTGTTAATTGGGATACAAATTGCACAAATACCTTCTCTAATGGTGGCGGACCACACGCTCTCTTCAGTGTTGATCTCTATTAGAGACAATTTAAAAGGAGGAGGTTGCTCGAAGAAAGCTTCAAAGTACCCTTTCATCTTGGTCACTGCCAAGGTGAACTTCAAATCCTGCAAACAGAAACAAAATCCAGCGGTGTAGTCATATCAGGAGATTACATGGCATGATGATCATTTATAATGGCTCACAACAAGTCATCTTTGTTGTCATTTTTTGTGTGCATAATGTTGGGTCTAAATGGCAACAAAGACCCACCTGAGGTTTGATTTCTCCTTCCGGCTCACTGAGGAGACGATATGTCCCCTCATCCAGTTTACATGTGGGAGGTTTATCTATCTTAATGTAACGATTCTTGTAGGCACGCACCTGTTTGCCTATATCCTGATTTACAGCAAAACAAGAAGAAGACAAGTGGAAATAAGAGGTTAGTTTCTTGGCAACGACAATGACACAGAAAATGACTTAACTGAGAGTATCTTTGGTGGAAAGGTTTGGTTAACCTACTGCAGGACACTTGTGTATTATGGGTGATTGGAGAAAATAATCACAGCATGTGGAAATAAGGCTTTTTCTTCTGGTGAGTTATAATACACACAGTATGATTCTTCATAGCTGCGTACCAAGCACACATGCTCACACAGCGACAATCACACTTCCTGAGCTTTTTCAGTGGTGTATGGTTTCCTGTCAGGTAGCAGTCAGACGTACGGGATGCGCTCAAAACGTCTGGTTCGATTTGCCCCCACCCTCTGCTGAGCAATACCGTAAAACACATCACGGGACCTTTTATGAGAATAGTAATACAACGATCAGTGTCTGTGAACTCTGACCGCATCAAAGTGGCTGCTGCTGCTTGAGAAACAAACAAAAAGTGAAAGCTCGATTAGGGCTCCGTTTCCTCCCCGATTTTTCCACCAAAGTTTCAATGGTGAGGTATTTTGCTGGAGTTTTATCCAGCCAATATGATGCCTGAATAAAAAGTCTTATGAGTGGAATATTTATTTGTCCTGCTCCTGTAAGGAAGGTATTTTAGTTTCCTTTTTTTCTATTGTTTCTCTTCCTACAGCAAATGAAAAATTCCTCAGTTTACAAACATCACTCACACATACTGTGAGGTAAGCCATAAGATGGTGGGTCAAACTGTAAGGAAATGCCTTTATAAATTATTTACTAATCATGTGCTCAATAGTGCCTCATGTCACAATCAGTGGTTCGATTCTAACCATGTTTGGAATCATTGCACTTGTGACACATAGTCTCACATTTAACTGCAGAATATTCTGGTATACAGAGGAGTTCATGGTCCATCCACTGGACATAGTTGCATACGTTTTCTCATTTGTTTTTCTCTTTCAAACAAGCCATACTAATTCTGTCATTTTCTAGGTTTAGAGTTTTTAACTTAAACCTTTAATATGCTAAGCAGAAAGAACACACACTTTCCTTTGACACTGTTCGCTGTGCCGTTTGTCATCGTGACTGCACAGGAACAGATACTGAAATTTTGAGCACAAAGCCCAAGACCTCCAAGAAAAAGCCAGGTTTATTTTCTTGACTCAGAGCAAAGATGTGTACGGATTTTTTGGAGATTAAAGAGCCGAAAGATGATTGCATTCATCAGGTGCTGCAGATAAAAAAGGAAACAGGATCCTGAAACTTGAGAAACTTTGAAAAAAATCTGACCTAAATTCCCAAAGAATTTTGAATTTTGTTTTTAAAGCTGCGAATGAAGGTGACGGAGCCATTTTGAACAAAAAATCAGAGAGTTTTACCACCTTGTGTGCGACACTGAGGTGCACACGGTTCTCACCTTAATGTCAGAGGCGCTGTTGGTTGCCAGGTAGACGTGGAAGCTGTAGCTGTTGGTGTCCCCACCCAGCTGCTTATAGACCAGAACCACACCGTGGCGCTCCACCGCCTGACTGGTCTGAATGATGGGACCCACCGGGGACAGGGAGGTCACATTCCACTTCACGTGGCTCCCCGAGTGGTCCGCTGTGGGCTCGATGAGTGGACGGTTATCCTTTATGTGCAGGACGCTGAATTTCAAGTCTTCTTCTGGATCTTTGAGAAAACAGCGGAGACAAAATGAAGCGTCACGTTCCACGCTGAGGCCAAAACGTCACATGCTGACGACGGCACTTACGAGCCAGGCACACGCAGTGGGGGAACTGGATGGACTTGAGGACGGAGGCCTCCTTGTTGACTGTGTCCACGTTGAAAATGGGCCCGGCGAATTTCCAGGAGTCGCACAGGAACGCTCCGAACTTGGACCAAGACAAGACCGAGTACCGCACCAGGACGCGCTCGGTGGCTTCGAAGACCAGGCCGGTGACCGCACACTCGTACGTCCCCTCTCCTTCCAGCTGCACCCTGAAACGCACGCACGGAAGCACACAAAGAGTGGGACTCGGTGCCCATTAATCTGAATGATTCCCCCATATGGAGACAGAAGGTCGCACTCACTGTAGTCGTCCCCTTGAGATCCTGCGGGGGGTCACCAGCTCATTGCCATGGGTCTGTCAAAAGCACACACAGATTATACCACCACAGAGGTGCTTTCGCTAAGAAGCAGTTTATGTTCACAGAATGTCCAAAAACAATTACTCCGAATCAGTCATCGCGTTTTAAAGATTTAAACTCGGTACACAGACGTGCTGTTGCTGAGCTCACCTGCTGAGCGGCTTTGCATTTTTCACAGCTGAATTTTAGCCTGTCATCTGTCAGGATGTCAGAAGACAAAAGAATATCACTAACAATACAGGCGACACTGGCTCCACAGCACCGCTCCGCGTCGGTAACGGCCTGCTCACCAGCCCCGTTGACAGCAGCTGCTCCAGGTCCATCGACTCCCCCTACAGCAGGAAACAGTCAGGCCCAATAGATCCCATTAAAAACGAAAGCTGGTGAGGGGCAGAAATCTTGTCTAAAATCTGTGCAAGACTGAGCTCAGTGGGTAATTATGGAGTGAGACCACTTGTATGAGTAACTATAGCAATATGTTTAGCAGAGAGTCATGGCTGTCTGCATGTGAGCACAAACTGAGCTGCAGGTCTAACAAATGCCTACCATTTTGAGACTCCCCTGCATTGACCTCTTCATCGTCTGCAAAGAACGAAAAGCACATAAATGCTCATGCTTAAATTTAGCGGCGTTTGAAGCACATCGTGAGACTTTAAGCTGAGTTTGAACAGAATAAAGGGCACAATTCTTACCTTCCCCCTCCCCATCAGCACAGCGCCCTGCTTAAAGTTTAAGAGTAGAAAGTCAGAAGCACGAAAAAGATATATCCTTTTTCAATACACCTAATTAATCGGTTACTGTGAGACAGCTGAGAAAACAGACATTTTGTCTGTAAATGGTAATGAATCTTTGTCTGTACGTAAATTTGAATATGTGAAGGTATCGCCAAGCAGGATCCTATAAATGTACACCAATGGGGAAGATGTAAAACTGCTTTTTGCGTATAAAAGAGGGACCATCCAAACATATATTAAGTTTCGTAGGATGAGTCAAATATACTCAAAATGTTTGTAAAGCTCGCAGCTAATATCACAAGTTGGACAAATTGGGAATGTACCACAAGAGGGTAAAAACATTTAAGACGAAGAACACGTGGACTTCTCAAAAACATACACATACACATTTCCCTAGACTTCAGCGAAACCACAGACATCACAGTGGTTATGTCAGAAGCTCAAAATAAACCAACAAAGTAGCTCTGACATCCATAAAAACAACATTAATCCAACAGAAACATTTTTTGTCATATTAGTGTCTCTTTTTGCGTATGGCTACAACACACAACTCGTTGATTAATGAGCTACAAGTGCTGGTGAACCGATTTCTACTTAAAGATCCAACAAAGACCTGGAAAACACCTGGAAAATCTAACGTGCGGGTCGAGGCTTTATATTTATCATCAACCCAATGAGAAGTTAATCATTCTTTTTACTCCACTTCGCAAAGCGAAAATGTATTACTCTCTGGTACAAGCTGTAGCTTAACAACCCGCAAGTGAGTCTCTCACCAGAATCCTCCTCTTCTTCGTCCTCGTCCTCCTCTGAGCTCTCCTCAGTGGATGTTCCAGTGGTATCTTTGATGACAATTGATATAAATGGGACACATATGAGAAGGTTGAACAGATTTTTACCAGACTAAGGCCATAATGAGTGTACTCACCTGAACTGCTACTGTCACTTTCTGTTTGATTATCTGTGACAAATTAGAAAAGACTTTCAGATTAATGCTGCTCTGTAACATCTGTGACAAGTCAAAGTGTGACTATATGTTGTTGACCATACATATGTTGTTCATCTATTACCACTCAAACAATTACAGGGAGAGTAAACCTAAACAGAGCTGTTCTTTTTCCCATACAATAGCAATATGTTTTATGTTTTCACCAAAACCAGAGACAAACTACAAAAAAAGCATGTGAAGAAAGGCAACACATTTTCTTCACTTCCTCACACAATGGAGTCTATTTAAAGCAAAATGTCAGTCGCCAGTGGCATCGTCACACTTAAGACTGTCAAACTGTTTTCTTACATAAGTAGGGTGATAATGCTTTTGCAGTCAAGGCTGGTGAAGTTGGGAAATAGAAAAGTACCAAATTACCACAGGTGCAGCCCCCAGTGAGACCTACTTTTAATTTACTTCTAGGTTTTTGCTAGAAAAGCAAAGATTAGTCACCAAAAAAGCCCACAACATGTCTGAAATACACCACAAGCCTTGACATATGCGTCGTTGGAAGTGGCTGAACTGTGGCACCGTTTGAAGAGGCCTGTGATGAATGCCGCGCATTAACTTTCTGGCACGTTTATATAGATGGAGGTGCTATGGCTCCTCTCCTCCCGGCAGCAGTGGATGGCCGTGGACCGGGCCATCTGGCTGAGTGCTCGGCTGGTTAATGGATGAAGCCCGTCCTCTCAGGCCCACAGAGTTTTATCTTAGACTAATAAGCAGATGCTGCCATTCCTGCCCCCTTGCACGGCACCGACCTCATCAATCTCTACCCCTCCACTTTGCTCAATCTGTCCCGTTTCACCTCTCCCTGCACTCTCCCAAACCCGCTTCCTCGTCCTCATACGCCTTCTGTCTCCGACTGTGCGGCAGCCGCCACACAGCTGAGCCAGTAGGCGGCCCTCTTCTTCATCAGACTGACAACAAGAGCGAGCAAACACCCTGAAAGACACACACATGCATGTGCAGGCAAGCGGGGTTCAAAGATGTGGGTAGCCTGCCATCTGCCGGTCTAAATTTGTATTACAGCAAATTGCAAGAGGTTAATAGGTTCATGGTGACTCAAGAAAAAAAAATTGTTCTTCATCCTGTTGCCTTTTACAAAGGTAGGAGTTTGTGTCACCACTGCTGCATTATGTCACAAAGAAGTATGCTTTTTCTACACAAAAAAATCCATCATTTCACATTTCCAGTCCCTTGAGTAGATACATTGTAAATGTACACTATCAAAAAAAGAAAGGATGGAAAAATAACCAGTCACAGCACAACTGTCCACAATCATTAGACTAGAACATGTTGTCAAATTAGTTTTTAACTGGCATTTCAGACTTCCAGGGGAAAGATTGCCTCCATTCCTGTGAATCTGAAAACTCTCTGCTCCAGCCGGGGAGTTCTGAGCTGAACCCAGCACAGGGTTTCTGATAAGAACTGAAAACGTCTCTAACTGATGCTGAACATTTGAATATCTGCAAGTGTGGGGCCATTCCCAACAAAACTGAAGGCTGGCAAAAGCCTTTTAGCCACTATTTAAACATTTTGACTCAACTAAAGAATAACAACATTTTAAAAAAACTTCTCAAGATGAAGAGGAAATTAATCCCACCGCTGAAAGCAGAAGCCATTGCATGACTCTGCATAAATTTTGCCTTTCATGCAAATGATATGGAAACAAGGAAGGTAAAAAAAAAAGAAAGCAAGTAAGCGCGACATTGTCGCTGATGTAACTCTGCATGGGCACCCTGAGAAAGCGAAAGCAGAGTGAAGTGTGCAGAGGAGGGACTAAGAAATGAGTGGATGTCTACCTTTACGATCTGGCGCAGGGATATCTCCATCTCTATAGAGGAAAAAAAAAAAGAGATCAAATTCAGACAGACACAAACTGAAAATGGATTTTCAACAGAGGGTGAAATTGATTGTGGTTAGTCGGGTTGTGCAGCTGCACTTCTGCCTGTGAACAGGAACACGTACCGTCGAGCAAATTAGGGGAAGCAGGAAACGTGGGCCCACGCTCACAGCTGAAACCGACGAATGGTCAGAGCAGGAGTGCAGGTCACCCCCCCCCCCCAAGACAAAACGAGCCCCCCATTACGGCCAGCGTATCATTGATCTCATTTTGAGATGTGACCATGTGTTGGTTGACTTTGGCAGCGTGTTGGTACTGAATGCTGCCTGCGTGATACTGTTGGAATATTAGCCATTTACAAGTAGTGTCACCATTCACATGACCTCATTAGTAGTTTTTCCTGTGCAAGGTTTCCACATCTCCACAGATATAGTAAATCAAACATGGCAAAAGGTTTATGATCCCTGTTCCTGAACAGAGGACTGACTGGAAAAAACCTTTTGATGCATTCTGGTTTCAAACAAGAGGCAACACGCCTGAGATCCAGCAGGGGAAAAACATATCCCCAACCCTACTAGAAGAACAAGTTCACCACCTGCAGGCGTGAAAAATAGGTCATCCCCGTCTCTTCCTGTTTCCTCTTTGTTGTTAAAATACATAAAGCTCCGCGATCCAAAGGAAATGTGGAATTTAGGGCTGCGGCGTTTCCACTGGCACCTGATTGGTTCTGATAAAGAGCTGCGGTTTCCTCAGTCTTGCAACATCTGTCCAGGAAACGCGGCTTTTTTCTTTCTCAAGGTCAGCTTGTTTGCACTTCTGGCAGACAGACACAACTCAACGGCACTGAGGCTTATTAGTTGCCGTGGTAACCGTCTCTTCCTGTGGGCAAACTTGGCTCTGAGAGTGTGTGGATTTTTTCAGGGGAAAATAAACTCCCTCAGACTTTATCTTCTGGCAACTCGTCCTCAAGCCATCATTTCTAGATGCTGGTCAGAAAAATCTTTTTCCAGTATCCAACATAACTGTGGCTCAGATAGAATATTTTTTATTTATTAGAATCATGTGTGGAAAGGCCACCTTTGTCGAACAGGAGCAGAAATGCCAAATTTCCTTATTCAAAGCTGAAAACCTGTTAGGTGTGTGGCAGAATAAACACAAACTGGTTTTGTTTGGTTGGATATATTTGTATGTTTGCCTACGGCCATGATCTGGCAAACGGGGGCTGTGTCAGCCAGACGCCACCATTCAATACGCTGCAGATGTGGGGTGTGGACAAGATCAGGACCACAGCAATTTAGCTTTGTGGGACAGCAATCGCATCTCCCCACGAACCATTGGTTGGTAGAATATATTTTCAGACCAGCTACTTGCATGGGTTCCCTGCATTCGACTTCATATAACAGTGTTTGTTATTTTTCCCTGTTCTGTGAGATTTTCAGTTGTTTTCTGCTCAAATATCCAACACGTTTCCCTCCTTTTTCAGCCTCCCTCATGCCACCATGCACAGAGCTGATAGGGAGCATCTGTGAGCAGACAAACCGCCGTCAGTTACGCTGCCACAGAACCAGAAAATGAAAGAAAAAAATACCCCGGCTCTTATCCTTAGTTTTCTCAAGCTTTTCAATTATGTATAAATTAGATCATGACCCACTTTTTTAAAATTACTGGTAGGCTTGCAAATGCTTTTAGCTGCTTTGTCTTTCATTTTACATGATTTTCCAAAGGCTCATAGTTCTTTATTTAGATGTCAGGTTTTACAAAAGCCATTGATGACATTGCCATTAGTGAGCAGGGGATTTCTTTTCCCATTCAGGTCACCACGTGAACAAAAGCCAGAGGCATCACATAGGAGTGTGACTCATAGGTATCGGTTCACCTGTCTGTGGTTCAGGTTGTTTTGGATCAACTTTCCATCCTTCATAACGCAAAGTCATATCAATGGCAGGAGGGCCCGGAGCTTATTTCCAAACAGTCTGCGGGTATTAACACATGCTCCAGAAAAACTGTCAGCAGCGGGTTGTATTTCGGTGGCTGTGCTTGCAGGCACGCGTTTGCTTTCTTCTTGCCTTTGTTTGTCATATAACTTGAAGCATCCCACAAGTTTAGCCCCATCCTGCTTGTTGTCAGTGAGTCACCCCTGTGTAACAACAAAACAGCGTGCAGCCCGGAGGAACGCCGACAAAGAGCCCCAACTCTATCTGTCGACTCTTTTAATCTGCTTTCAGTTCCGTTTGCACAACTAGAGAGAGTCTACAGTGAATGCGTTCGCAGCTTTTTTTTTGTTCTAAACGCAGTAACAGATAAACCCACACTCGAAAGTAACAAAAGGACACCACTTCCGGAGTGCTTCATCCACCGTACGCGCGGACCTAAACGAAAGCGTCCTCGATCAGACAAAACAAAAACAAAAAAAACGCACCGCAGACATTGCCAGACTTCCACAATCAATTGTTTGAAAAGGGAAAGCTTACCCATCCTCCAGCTGGCAGGCCGCTCCGTAGCTCGCCATCTCGGCGACCATCGTCCGCCTCCTCCCAAAGCTCCGTTACGCTGTGAGCTCTCTGCGTAAAAGCACCTGAGGGGACGCGCGATGCCCTCATGGACTACCGGGATCTCGTTGATGGCGCTGAGCGGTGATAAGCGATCTCATCGGAGCCCCAGTGGCTGAGCAACATCACATCAAAATACTGCAGAGTTCACTATCCTTTATTCAAAACATCTCAGTCTGATCCCCCAAAAAAGACGCGATCGTAGTTTCCCCAAATCCGGAAAGGGAACGAGGTGCGGGCTCTTTGTTTTTAAATAAGATAGCGTGTTGTTTCCTCTCGCAAACAATGTGTATTGCCGATTAACAAAAAAACACCCCAGTTGACTAGAGCGCGCTACTACGGCGCGTTAATGTCACTACTGCGCAGTTTTACGCAGCGCTGTGGGTCTGCGGAGCTGCGCAGCGCAGTAGGTGACGGCGCAGGGATGGGTGGAGGGAAGCATCCCGCCCTCTGCACGGCCTTTGTCAAAGATGTGCTAAAAGATTTACAGTATATCATTAACATATCCGACGCAGCCCATTGGGTCTGAAATAGGTGCTTGCTGTGACCCACTAGAGACTGCACGTCGGGGGGGAAAGGCTCCAATTGTTTAAAAAGAATAACAAAGGGTTACAGCAAACCACTGATGGATGCATCCCCCCACATCCACCACACCTCTCTCCACCTCTGCAAGAGTTCAAGGTTTAAACAGCAATGTACAAGTCCTGGGACAAATAGGAGTGACTGTAGACTTCATGCAAACAAAAAGAAGAAGCTTAATTTTACTGTGCTTTTTCACAGATTTACGCAAAATACTCTGCGAGTTTTTCTTGGCTAGAAATATTCTCCAAAAGTTAAAAATAAATAAATAAATAAATAAATGGGCAGCCACCACCAGTGCAACTAGGTCACTTTAGGCGGGAAAATAAAATCCACACCACGTTGCAGGCTGCGTTATGTGGAGGAACCACCAGAGGGCACAACAGACAACAACTCACACTTAGTCTCATCCAGAATTCTTGTCTCAGCAAAAGACACATTCAAAATTGACTCATCATAATGATATGAAGACAGATAACAACATAAACATACCACATATGTAAAGTGAAGTGTCCAAGGAATCAAATAAGGCCCGTTATGAGCAACATTGTTCTACATAAAAATCAAATGAGGGAGGCAAAGCCGTCTTGAGTGTCTGAGATGACCAGTGGGAGGACTAAGTGAAGGATCAAAGGCTTTCCTATTGATCTTCAGCTCACTGATCTCTTCCCTTTCTCCTCCCTTTGGCCACTTGTCCAACTTGACGGATGGATATGTAGTTTGCAGGCGGCAGAGGAGAGAGTGGGAGAGATACTGCAGACCAACGGGGGACATTATCCAAGTCTGAGAGTCCAAAGGGAGAGATCAGCTCCTCCGAGCGAGAGGAGACAGCACAACAACAGACTCATGGTTGAAACAATATCCCCAACGGCTCAGGAAATCAGAGGAGATAAGATGGGAGCAGGGTAAAAGAGGAAAGAATGAGAGAAAGGGCAAAGAAGGTCAGGAGGATGGAAGGGGAGTGCTAAAAGCCAGGAGAAATATGAGATGAGTTATTTTAAAACATTTGGAATTACGCTCAGTGTTTAAACTTCATATTTAAGGTGCAAATACGAGGACAAGATTTATTCCCAGATCACTGGATGTTGATCAACATGAAGAAAATTACAGCCACGAGCCAGCTAAGCCTTTTGAAAGGCACAGTGGTGGTATGAGCAAATAGCAACCATCTTATTTCACTTTGTCTGCTTTCCAACACTTACACCAGTCTAAAAGGTACTGCTCGAACAATCAAGTTTCGGAAGAAAAAAAGATTTCGACTTACAACGGAAAACAAAGTCATTGCAATTACTCCTGGGAGAAAAATGGATTCCCATTGCTGTCATGTTTAGATAAATGTTTTAGATATATTTAACCCAAAACCTCCAATGTAAAGCTTGTAGTGGAAAAAACGGATCACCAGAACCCACAGGATGCTCCACCTGGGAATTGTGACACATATATACCTACATTTAACCTGCGTGGTGCATGTGGAGGTGTCTCACGGGATAAATGGAAACTTTGACCTGTTGGTGGTGCTAAAGGAACAACATCCAAATGATCACACTGTCAAAATCAGAGGATTCAGTTGTACCAATTCAATAGAGGCTCAGTCAGGAAGTCAATAACTGATAGACCAATGCTGTCAGTTATTAAGCCCTGTTGTGACTTAATAAATAGCTGGACGCTTGTTGGGTTCATCAGCTGTTCTGTTGTAGTCAGGATAGTGAGGATCATTAAACCGGTGGGGATTGCTTGAGAGAGATTTTTTTTCTCTTCATGCTCAATAAACCACTTTGGAAACGATGATGTCACACATCCTGGAAGGCTAGGACTCACTATCATTCAGACACACAGGTCACACTAATACGCATGCAAACGCCACACACAGATGGGCACATCACATGTACTCTGGTGTTCCAAGTTACCAAAAAAAGAAAAAAAAGCTGCTCCAGCAGCACTGTGAAGAGCTAAAGAGAGGTGAACAGGTATAAAGAGCAGCACCTTTCCGTGGTGAAACCAGAGAGAAGTCACTCAGTCCTTAACTAATTTGGAGGCCCCCTGATTCAGTCATCTGAAATAAAGTTTACATAGGCTTCATAAAGGTGCTCTTGAATTATAGGATCTAGAGAGAAAAGAAAAAAAAATTGCAAAAAGTTTAACTTGATATGAAATTTGATCAAATACTGGTGACGTGACTTCGCTCACAAGAATTTAGTTGGTTTTTGTAGTCACCTCTATTTGATCTATCTCACTTCATCTTTGGTAAAGATGTCCCCTGTGATATTTTCTTATCACCAACACAGTTATCTCTTTGTTCTGAGATATGCAAAAAAATATATAAATAAGATTCACTATACCACTCAAAATCTTTTTATTTTTTATTAACTTGTTTTGAGTTCATACACTTCCTGTATTCTCTTTCTGCTTGTCAGCACATTTAGAATCATTGATCAAACTAACTAGGATGTATGGAATGGTACTGTTTAAAATGTATACATGCTGTTCTGACATCTAAAATGCCATATCTATTTCTATCAGCCCTGGCGTGTAGACTATAGTAAAGGTTAAGGGTTGGAGTGATCCGATCCAGACGGGTTCGGTGTTTTGATATCTCTGCATTAACTACATGGCTTCATTCTTGAAAGCTTTTCAATGCTTCCAATTTCACCCAGAAGGACAACTTGAGTTTTTTTAGTACATTATCCCTTACGAGCTGCTCCCCTGTAGATGTCCAAAAAACTGCTTGCTGGATGTAACATATATACAGAGAGATGAAAGGTTAGTGTCTGCAGTGTGTCCAGGGACGTTGTGGGGGAGTATTTCTAGTGGACTACCTGTCTTCTGTTATCCCCTGACATCAATTTACACTTTTCCGTCTCTTGCACAATCCGTCTGTTTGTTACCTACATCATAATAGCCCTGCCCGTGCTCTCAACGATTTGTGAAGGCTGTGGCCCCGCGCTCCGGTTTTATCTATCGAACCCTCGTTTCCTGCTGCTGACGTATTACTTTCTGAGTCCCCCTGTGGGAACTCTGGGCTTTCAGGGGCCACAGTAGGACGAGTCCTGGGATCGGCTGTGGGCGTTTGGTAAGAGAGATGGAGCTGAGAGCTATGGTCTAGTCACCTTCTGAGACTCAGAACACCCCCCTTCCTTTTTTTAGAGTGACTCAGCGCAGAAATGCAGAGGCAGGGGGTCAAAAATCCCCTGACTTCCACCCCCACTCAAAACATGTGGGAAAGAGAAAACTTTATCCTATATATAACCTCCAGGTGTCTGTGTGGTGTGTGTGTGTGTGTGTTCATGTGTGTGAATAACTGAGTCATCTGCAGCTGGGTGGTAAATGGGTTATCTATAAGTAAAAATGAGGTTGTTCTTGGGGTTGGCTGGGGGCTTTTAGCAGATTTGGAAAACTCTGTGCGTCAGCGCCCTGAATACTCAACGGCACTCTCCATTAAATCTGTCCGAGGTTTAAACAGATATATGTGAGATGCAATTAAAAACTGAGGGAAATTATGATGCCATTACACAGAGGGACCGTGATTCTTTTGTCTTATTAAAAGTAAAATGTCCCTCTAAAATGAAGACTTTATCAATGCTTAAGTCATTTAACAGATAGAGGGTTTGGTGGTTATGTCTGTAGATTTGTTGGAAAGGAGGTGATCTCAGTTTCCGGGCAACATGATGTTGCCATTTGAACATAAAGCAACACTGCTGAGTCAAATCACTTACAGCCTTTGCCCATCAAACCTGTCTAAATAACAGCAGTCTGCTATGGCTGCAGATCATAATGAGAGCAACCTTATATGGTTATTCACTATAAAGTCAAAAAGCCTGGCTCAGCACAACCCTCCAAACCATCTGATTTACTAAGAGTGCTGAGAGAGATTCCCAAGAGACAGAAAAGGGAATTCACCCCCTCTCCATTCTGTTGAAGATTTTTTTGGCCCTCTCCAGCAGATTTGAAGTCTTTCTCGTCAGAGCTGGTCAGGATTCTGATTCATCCTAATGCCAAAAACTACACCCAGCTGGGGGCACGAGCCGCTTTAAGGTAACAGGCGCACGCTTTCAATTTAAACATTTGCAAGGAGTTATCACATTCACATGCTTGTTCAAAAGCTTGAAACTCGCACAAAGCATTGGGGATGACTTAAATCTGTCCTGTGACCGGGGTATCGTTGGGCCCCGTGTGTCATATCTGAGTCCGACACGTTTCATCCATCGATGCTAAAATCGAAAATGCCTCAAGACCGTGCGAAGACTCACACAAACAAGCTCAATTATAAATACAGTTGCCGGGTGCTCTGAGCACACACAGCCCATACACTTCGAGACCTTCGTCCAGCAGAGCGATAAGATTAGAGGAAGTATGTGGGTGTGAAATAGCTGTGGTGTGGGACTTTCTGGATTCGCACAATCTGCACTGACTGCTGGCCCTGCTTTTTATTAGAGTTCGAGCTGATGGGAATACACAGGCGCTGGTGACACCCACACAGCCATCACACAAACTCAGATACCGTATGAACACGCTCGCAAATGAAACCCATCAAAACTGATGCAGCAATCCCCACCGTCTGTCAAACACACAGCCCACACGCCTGCAACGAGAGACAATATGTACGACTGAAAAAACGATGACAGTGCACGTTTGAATACACGTTATGACAATAAATCCCACCGTGCATTCAGATTGCTCTTTTGCTACAACATGCAACGAAGCTAAGGAGGCTGGAAGTTCATCTCGGGGCAGAAAACTCTGAGGTTGTGACTTTTGCTCTGGAGAAAACAAAGTGAAATCCAGAACCACCAGTGGGTCTACTGACAAAGCCAGAGGCCTGACAAAGCTTTTCTTTGTTTCATAATTAATGCAAACGTGATAACCGTGACATTGAGTGCTGGGCGGGCTGTACATCAACATCTCTGACACATGAAAATGAACGCTGCCATTCATCTGAGCTCAGGGCTAATGGACCCCTTAAGACTGCATTATTAAGTACAAAACAAGAGAGCTCTGTGGCAGATTAATAGAAGCATACATGGCTGCATATTTATCACGGCGATACAGAACAGTCAGTGTGTATTCTTCTTAATTGTTGGCCACACAGGAGGCAAGAACTCCAAACCATTGTGTAGGTTAACGCAACCAGAGCAGTCGCCTTTGTGTCGGCGGTGTTAACAGATTTACTGAGTATAAACTTCTCAGTGTGTCAGCGCAACCCTCTCTTAGTTCTACATCTGTCCACAAGTAATACGTCTCCATTTCTGTCTCTATGTACATCAACGACTCAAATCTCATGGCAGAAACTTCTCACTCTCTATGAAAATACTACGTATTGCAAGAGAAAAATGGCTTGCTTGTTCTTCGCTCTTTCCTGAGGGATGCAGTTGGTCTCCAATTAGTTTGATGTGTTTGCTGAGGGCTGCTCCTAGAAGAACTAGAAAGAGGGAGGAGGAGATACAGGGAGAATGTATTCAATCAATCTTGCTCGCACAAGAGCAGCACTTTGTGGTAGATTTCAGGGAAATTTGAAAAAGCGGCAGGATGTGGTCGGACAAGAACGGAGTTGAGGAGAAATAATAAGAGAATGAAGACAAAGGAGAGAGAACGGCCTGTAATTTTACACATTATCATGTCTTCCAATCTGTATGATCATTAGAAAAAGACAAATGGAGGCATGGATGGTATCATCTTTGATTTATACTTTGCATTCACTTCAGGATGATTAAAGTTCTTCATCGTTTTCTTGGATTGGAATGGAAGGAGATAAAAGTCCTCTTTATTCCATACTTCACTCACAGGGTTGCAGCATTTCTCTGCCTTCCAATCACTGCAGAGAACATAAGATGTTTTTAAACATTGTAAAGAATACATGTACATGTCAGTGATGGGATCAGAACACAGGGGGGAAAGGCTTCAAAAACTGGACGGAAAGGGGGATTTTCTGAGTCTGGAGGCTATTGATTGTTTATTTGATTATAGGGCTGCCCTATGATCGCATTTCCCTAATCGAGCAAATTACTGAAAGAAATATGATGCTGCTCTTGTACTGAATCTCACGTCATGATGCTCTTGTAATTGGATTTGGTGTATCATACGTCAGGCTTTGTTTAGGAAAGAAAATACAGGCTAGCTGGTAGTGACAAACAGGGGCACGAAGACAGGGCAGGGTGGGAAGGAACACTCTGTTTTCCAAGGTTGTCAAGGCCATATTTTATCCCTGCAATTCCTCGGTCATGTTCTCACAAAATATACCCTCATGAACTCACAAAATAGCCTTTTATCAAATGAGCTAGGATCCCAAAAGAACTCTTTGAAAAGTGATGCTGGCTGATCGATGTAACCACAAAATATCCCTGCCTCATAGCACCAGGAATTCTGAAGAGTGGTGTATTTAATCAGTTAATATTCATCCCCTGTGCGGGAGCTTAGCACACCGTCTGTCACTCTTGGAGGTTTTCCAAAGAAACATCTTCGGTGTAAATTAACATGTTGTGCAACGAGACTACTATCAAACTGGAGATTTCAGTTTTATGGTTATGTTTTTTAGTGCTACAGACACATGGTTCTCTGGGGTGATGTTGAACTAATGTAAATCCAGACACTCTTCTAATGAGGGTCCATTACATCCCACACAGCCAAGACTATCCATATTTTATGAGAACAGCATAGCTGTTGGCGCCTTTTATCAGAGGCTTTTTCTGTCCCTGGTTATGTTCCATCCCTTTAGCCAGTCAGGAATCTGCCAGGGTGTGAATTTAAAGCCTGGGTCGGCCTTTTTTCAGAACAACAGATTACGAGGTAAGGAGGATTTGACAGCGTTCTTTAGGGTGGATGCAGAACCCCCCAGGTGGATTGTCTTCCTATAGATTACGCTGGAGGTCAAATGAAAATGCAACAAATGTTTTAATAAGCTAAACTGAGAACGTTTTACTTATTGTCAACTTTACAGATGAGGACATCTGATCTCAATCAATAAGATTAGATTGACTTTGTGTACCTGAAACTAGGACAAAGCTTTGTAAAGCAAACCACCTACACCATTATCTAAAAATTAACCTTAATTCTTAAATATGTGTTCCTGTAATGCAGTTTTCCTAAATATTCCTTCTATGGCCAGTGTGTGAGGATTAGTTCAGATTTCAGGGTGTTGGAGAGAACTGTGTGGATTGTTTTTATTCCCCCATCTGCAGCTGTCACATCTTGTCCTACAACTGCTTCATTATTTTGAGAATCACACACGTCAACATAAACCATAGGAGTCTAGAAGAAACATGAAACTGTTTCTGTTCTGACTTGGGGGGGGGGACATTTGAAGTGTTTCGGGTGGGAAAAGTAAACGTAGGACTGCATAATGAGAAGTGGCCGGCAGCACATCTGTGCGCATCTGTGGCCACGAGGACATGTCCCCGAGTGATAATGATGTAAGATTATTCATGATTGTCATCACTGGTCCCCCTCCAGGCACCGTTGCGGCTCCACTCCCATCGCCCACGGTCCAGCAGGCGGATTCGTCCTCCAGAGGGGGAGCACCTGCCGTCCCGATCCGCTCCGCGCAGCCCTCGTGACGGCACACGATCAGGGCACGGTTGGAGAGACAGGCAGCGCTTCTTCACACCTGGGCGGACGAACACCCGTGCGCACGGCACGGCACACCTCAACGGCGCGCATCGGGCTGCTCCGCATCCGGGTGGAAGGTTGGGGTGGGGTGTGGGTGGGGGGGGGGGTTGCGATCCAGACATGAAGCCCCGTCTGCTGGGCGGCGGCAGGACAACCGGCACCTTCTTGTCTGCGTGCCTGATCTCGGCTTGCCAAGCCCTCCGCAGCTGCGGGGAGCTCCAGTGCGTCGACGGCCAGCAGTGCTGTCCGCCCACCCTCTCCTCCGGGAACGCCAGCTCCAGCGTGCGCTGCTGCAAGCTCCCCATCCACGTTTTCTTCGACAACGTGGGCTGGTTCACGCGCAAGCTGTCCGGCATCCTGATCCTGCTGCTGCTGTTCGCCATGGGCTACTTCATCCAGCGGATCATCTGCCCGCGGCCGCGCAGACACAACAACCGCGACCAGCACGGCGAGGAGCCCTCCCTCTTCCACGGGCACGCGTCGGCGTCCCAGGATTCCCTGTTGGACCGGTACCCCGAGTACAGCCTGGGGGGGTTCGCCTCCCCGAACCTGCCAGCCTACGACGAGGTGAAATACTTGCCCACGTACGAGGAGAGCATGCAGGAGATGCACAGGGACCGCTCCGACGACAGTCTGCTGGAGACCGAGAGGGGAGGTGCGGGCAGGGGGGGAGCAGGACCCAGGTCCGGGGACCACAGACGGGATCTCCTGGAGGAGACAGCACCGCAGCAAAGCCCCAGGACATCTCGGAACTCTGTTTGATGGAAAGCAGAGGCTGGCCAAAGCAACACCATATAGTAGTAGTAGTGTTATTAATTTGGTACCGCCGGGGGGGGGGGATGATCCAGAGGAGATACAATCTAAAGTGCAATTATAAAGCTGAATGTAAAGAATAAAGGAGAGATCTGAGAAAAATGTACGTGTCTTATACGAAAATAGGGATTTGCTCGCCTTTTGTATGCAAATGGCTGCGTGGGTAAAAGTAAAAGGGATTATCAGTTGAGCGAAGGCGACTAAAATGAAGGTGCTTTGTGTTGGTTACAGCTAATTTGGCCCAGATACAATCGCATTAAGCTTTACCCCAGAATCTCAATTTTAATGACACCGTGAAACATTTCTCCTATCATATCCTCTCTCTTTCCTAGTCTTAATGCTAACTATTCTGCTGGACTTGAAAAATCTCTCAGTTTTTAATGCATTCCTTATTAAATTTGCATCCAAAAAGGATTTCCCCCCCTTCAGAAACCGTATATGTGGACTGAAAGAAGGGATTAATATCAATTGTGAAACTTTCTGAGGCACACATATTGACCAGCCAGCCCTGGAGCCTGTTCATGTCTTATCAGCATGAAGGCAATTATTCTATTCACACATGCTCATTCACTGGGAGCTGATAGATAAGCATTTTATCAGCGACCTGAGCCATGTTTTATGTGTTTGCTCCCTGAGAAGCCACAGTAAAAAAAAGTAGCCTACTATTTAGAAAAACAACAATAAAAAAGAAGAGCTCTGAGCCTTGTGGCCCGGGGCAACATATAGGCAGTTGTTGGTTCGAGAGAAACAGTGGCAGAAATTAAGGCTGGCGTGCTGATACAGGGCAAAATGCCAAGAAACAAAGTTGGATTTTGATCATGTAAGACAAGATCACAACTGCTGCCCCGAGCAGAACTAATACTAAGCAGCCCTGAGGAAGCACAGAGACGTGTGACAGAAAACATGGTGAGACAGACAGGAGGCAGTCATGTCTTTGTTCCAGCACGGTGCAGGCCGAGAAAAGCTTCAATTGCACTTGTATGTTGATTGCATGTAATATTATCACAAATTACATTTTTACATTGAATCAGATGGCTTGCTGTCTATTAAGGCCTTAATATTGAAAAGCCTTAATTTACAACTTTGACAAAACGAAAATTCTCCAAAGGTGACAATTTTGAATAAATTAGTTTTATATGTCTAATTTAGAAAAACACAATTACACACTATTTATAAAAGACACTTAGTCAAAGGGGCAACGAACTGCAATTGGGACATTTATCTTAAAAATTGAACCAATCGAGTAAGAAGTCAATAATGAACTAAGTCTAAATAAGTCTGACTTATCTGTGGTGATGCCGTACACTTATGGAAAGACAGAGCTGCAAAGCAGATAATGAGCCTTATGTATCAGATCAGCTAAAATAATATATCACAGCACTGCCACTGTTTAAATAGGCTGCTCTGTGTTCACAACTCATGCAAGCAGTCAAAGAAAACATTCTCATCCGTCTCAATATTCACACTCCTATTCTAGCAAATGTTAAACTGTAGATAAACTATCCATCGTAGCAGCATTTACCACCAGTGAGATGCAGAGACCTTGAGCTTCTCTAATGCTCTTCACTCTAAAGACTGGAGTGTGATTGTTGTGGCTTGGGTAATCCAATACCGCCAGCCTGGGATGGCAGAGCTGAAAGTGATCACTGATGGCTTCCCTTCCCTGAGGGGAATGTGTGGATCGGTGGAGTTTGCCCCTAAAAGCTTTAAATCTATCTCACATAGCCATATGTGGGTATGCGAGGGGTTCAGCATATGACCCCGGGATGCTGGAGGTAAAACATGTTTGACATTCGTAGTATAAGATGTGTAGTGTGTGACTCTAATCGTGGTGTATCGGGTCGTGCCTACTGATGAAACAGTAGAGCTTCTGTGTGCCACCAGGAGAGGACACAAATAGAGTTGATACTGGACAAATAAATGAGGCTTTTTTTACTCCCCGTAAATTCTGGATCATATCCCAGCTTCACTGCTCGACAATCAAACTAAAAACGTCAACACTTTCCCATCAAGGAAACTGCGTGCATCAGGTAGTGTGTGGCGCCGTAGTTTCAGAATGATGAAGCACACAGATCGGCCGGAACATTATGACCACCTGTGTACGTCCACATAATGCCACAAAAGGCGCTGTGTCCACTGGTGGCACGCACAAAGAACATCTGTGGGTGTCCTGCGGTGTCTGGCACAGGGAGATTAGAAATAGATCCTCTGGGCTCTGTGGGGTGGGATCTTTAGTCAAATGGACTTTCTTTTCCTGTAAATGCCGTCAGACCTCATCAGATTGGTGGCTGGGGAGTAACGAGCACGTCCATGTGAATGCCAGGATGCAGGTTTTCCCAGCAGAGCGCTGTTTTAGTGACGTGGCCGATGGGTGTTTGGATTTTGTTCAGTCACTACGCTCAGTTATCAGCTGTCAATGGGATATAAACACATGGACTAGTTTCTTATGAAGTAAATTTTAATTTTCAGTTAAAAAAAAAGTCCACACAAGATTTAAAAGGTAGGTTAGAAAAAGTATTTGGCAGTATTCAACAGCTCATAATGACATTAATATTTGATAGTGTATGCAGAGAAAAGCCTATGGGGAAAAAAACGAGTACATTTCGATGTGTGTGGCCACACTCGGTGGTAGTGCATGAGAAACAACTCCTCAGTGATAAGGCTTTTCTTAGATTAATGTTGTTTGCACTGGATGACCGTGTTTTATATCTAAGTGAGCGGACTTGGGATGTTAGCAGACACAGGGAGTTAAGTAATAGAAAAACAGCGACTAAAAGAGATACTTGGCAAAAATGTCCCATTTCTGAGAGGGAAAACCCATCGAGTGACTTTCAACATCTCCAGTTTTCTTTTATGCTTTAGAATCTGTGGCCACTCACACGTTAATGGTCTAAGCTGATCACGTTTTACCACATCAGTCCACGTCATCGTGATTTAGCCAAGAGGCTGTTTCTGGAGAGCCCTGAAACTGATCTTCTCCCTTCTGAGCCACTAGAGGAGATGGATATGCTATAATGGTCTGCTGATGTACTGGCAGCCTGCCAAACAGGGGGTGGAGATCCACGGCAAGCAGCTTTGTTTAACACCTCAGAGGAGGAAACACAGAAATAGTATAAAGATACGTTCGGCTGTCAAGCATCAAATGAAGCAAAAAATATGCAAAAAGACAATGTTTTTGGTGAAAACGTGTGTTTATATATTTGTTTCGCATCCGATATACAAATGTGAATTTGTTCTAGTGTTTCCTGGTCACAATATTTTGACATTCTAAGATATTTATATCATACAAAAAACAGCTGAACATAACTGAATGAAAAAATCATTACACACATTTGTGCATGCAATAGAGGGTCGTGCTAATTTAAGGAAAGTGAAAACATTGACCTCGACAAAGAAATCTCCCTCTGCAGTCGTTTTATGGTCACGTAGGAACTCTGGAGGTTGCTCAGAGTGGGAGGCCTTCACTCTGTTTTTAGCTGCCCATTCACACATGTACTATGGTCCGTGTGGGATGCGTTTGCACAGTGGGAGACAAATCAAAGTTGTTCCTTAGTAGAGAAGCAAGAGGCCAGGACATGTGGGGAAAAATTATTATATATATATGTGTGTATAAAAACCTTTGCTTTGATCACAGCACATTTTGAATGATGAATAAGACACCGACATTACTGTATAATGAGCGCCTTGCATTGTTGTTTGTATTAAATGTATTAAGACGAGTGGAAAGCAGAATAATTTAAAACACATTCAAAGCAAAAAGAATTGTGCTGCAAATATCATCAGCACATTTTCTGGCAGTGGGCTTTCAAGATAGTTTCCTGTCCTATTCACAGATGGTCTTATTCAGTCTTATTCTAGACCTCACACAATGGAGCTGGCTGGTTATAATCTGCACAAGTTCCAGTGAGATGCAGATATTTCTGACCTCACTTGCAGCCCACCCTGATATTGCCTGGACACAGGAAGACTCAGTGCTGTAGGAGGGACACGCCACGTTTATCTGAAGTGTTACCATCCAGCGCGTCACGTGACACAGAGCCTGTCAGGATTATCCTCACGTCTCTTCCTTTGTTTCCACAGAAAGGCTTAAGTCTCGGTGGACATTGTACCTCATTTGAGGACTTTGCATAACATGGAGGCGGAGTCAAACGATAAAAACTGGAAAGCCTAAAAACTAACGGCGGGAAGCCACGCTGGTCCTCGTGGAGGCGTTGGCAGCCTTCTCTCTCTCTTTAGACAACTCCATCTCTATCTTTGCCTGGATTTTTTCCCAGTCTACCTCAACCTGGAACAGAGACAGAAAAATGAGATGAAATGAGATTAGATAAACTAATCAGCATGAAACTATTAAAAAAAAAAAAAACAGTACTTGGCAGCAACATATTATTTTGTAAAGGAAGTTTGTAAACGACTTAACTAAAAGATGAGAAACAGAACTCCGAATAATTTCACATTTGAACTGAATGTTTACATGGCTTGTTTTGGCCATGGGGATACTTTCATCAATGACTCATCTAACCATTTGAGGTTGATAAGTCTGAAGTAAGGACTCCTGAAAAGCTACGAGCAGCTGGAAGGCTGAACCAGCAAACTTATGTCAATCAGATTCTGCAGCTGTCAGGCTGCTGAGGCTGAAATGAAAGTACAACCACTTTCTATCAAACTGAGGGAAAACACTGAGGTTCATCACTTAGAGCAATTGTCCACCTAAAAGAACATTATGCTTTTTTAAGGTAGTAATGTGGCTTTACATTTTTAAGCTTTCCTATCAAGCCAAATTCACATGAAATAGATTTTAAGTATAAAGAACTGTCAAAGAGCACACTGATCGTTCAGAACTGAGTAAAATCCAAAATCAATCGGCTGCTTTCCGTCACTGTGTGCGAGCGTCTCAAAGACATGATTTGTGTGGTTTGCTCTGAGCGAGCATCTGATCTGATTGATATTCTGAGGCAGTCTGTGGGAGAGGGACTGGGTGTGGGATGAGCTGCAGCCAACGACAGCACAAGTGAAGGGAGCAAACCTGGAATTGAAAAATGGCAAATGTACAACAGAGACAACGGGGAGCATGATGATGAAGGTGGAAAAAGTAGGCCGAATGAAAAGAGGACACACACGGACCTCTCCTCTTCAGCAGCTTCGTGAGCAAAATGCATTTAGTCAATAGGAGCTAGTGGTGTATTTATGTATGGTCTGATGATTGTAACAACTGAGGTTGTCTGATTTACAGCTGGAATTACTTAATAAAGGTCCTTTGGAACAAATGCAGGTCAAATAACACAAACAGCCTGTGACAGTTGTGTGATGCAATGACATTTTCACTTCAAAGCTCGCAGTCCAAAGAGAATCCCAATGTACAGTGGCCCCTGCACACTGTAATCTTGTAAATTCAACTTTAGGCAAATCAGTACATCAGTTTAATTAGATCACTAGGAATTTCATTATAACTGGACTAAATTAGAAAACATGTTTATATTGCCTGGAGATCAAATTAGTTGCGAATTGAGTTAATATAAACACATTGATCTGAAACTGAATTGGATTGTGTGAGTGTATGTGACACAGACACATGACATGTTTAAAAACGCAAACACATGTAAACTGCAGATAAATCTGATTTATGTTAAACTGTTAATGCAGTTTTTATAAGAGAGTACATGCAGTGCTTAATAATAAGTAACTAATAAGAAACTATAAGAAATAAGAAATACTTAAAAACTGAAAACAGTATATACAATCCGAGGGTCCAAAAACATACCCCTTCAGAGTACTGCAGGAACCTCTTATTGGGCTCCTTCCTGCCAAATTTCTGGAGGAACTTCTGCCTATAGGCCAGCACAGTGTCCACATGGGTTTTGTGCTTGACCGCCAGCTCCAGTGCCCTGGACAGAAGTAGAGCGTGTGTGCTCGTACACAATGCCATCTTAACCTCGTTTCCAACAGAATTCTATTTACACACAAACAAGATTTTACCTCTCCCAGTTGAAAAGGTCGATGTTCACTTGGATGGCTTGGTAGATTAGACCAGCTTGTAACAGTGTCGACTCGGCCTCCTGGACGTGGCCACTGAACAACAGCATGTGGGCCAAAGAAGACTCCTTTGATGGCTGCTCTTTAATAAAGTTAATGTACTGTACCCGTGGCAACTGAAAGAATAAATTTGGTGGGAAACTGTATTTGCTGAACCTTCTTTACTGACATTCTAAGAACCATTGTGTGCCGAACATTTCAGCTGTATTTGCGTGCCTCTTATAGTCAACAGTATTACGTTTTAACAAGATCTCTTACCTCCCCAATGGCAGCATATGCCATCTCTGCTGTGGCCAGCTCCCTGCTAGCCATCGCCATTCCAGCGAGACATGCCCACAAAGATTGGTCCTAAAGATAAAGGAAGCAGAAGTCCACAGCATTTTTAATGATCAAATCAGAATAACATAGCAGTCATTAATCGTTGATGTAGAAAAATTAAGTGATTATATTATTTTTTAAAGTTTATGATTTCATCAAATGAATAGGCCCAAGGGAACAGGTCAAGGGTTGCTATTAGGATGCCCTTCCAACCATGACAATGGATTCGATTTGAATTTCTATTTGAATGAAATGGCATTTTAAAGTTTGTGCTAACAAAGTGACCAAAAGCATTAAAAGAAAAAAAAAATCCACTGCAGGGTGGTCCAGCTGATACAGGTTTGGTGGAGCGCTGACGCACAGTCAAAATGAAAAGAACATCAGGTGGAAACTTTACCTCAAACCTCATCACAAAATACAAGCATAAACAGAAACATCTGAAAAAGTAAACCCTGGTTTGGAAAATAGTCCTGTGGAGAATTGACATTGTCCACAATAGGCAAATGAAATTTTCTAGAGAGGAAAAAAAAGGCCTATACTGTAAAAAATTGCAGATAAAGTTAAATTTAGATTTCAACATGGTTCACTATTCTCTACTCTTTAAGCATGTGTTTTTCAGTCTTTTTCATAATAAAGCAAAGTGTACGAGCTAAAAGAACTGGTCAGCTCCTCGTACATGATTTCAGCCACATCGTAGTCATAAAGCCACAAGTGGCAGATCCACATTTAATACAAAAACAGGCTGTAAAGATTGACACTTGCCTCACATATCTGTGCATGTAAACAACTGTCAGTCTGGTTAAACCAGCGCCCATCGCAGTAAAAACAGCTCGATTTGGAAACCACTCCAGGAGTCAACAAATAACACTGACAAGCACTGGCTGACATCATAATCTTGATATAAATTCAGTCAAATAAGAGAAAATTTAAAACTGTTTAAAGGGACGACATTCCTCTGGAATGGCATCATCACTGCCAGAAAAGACTGATCTACGCTATGTCACATTTTTAAGTTTATCTATAATATGTCATTTCTCCCATATGGTTGGAGGTTAATGACAACAACAATAGTGATTCTGGGAAGAGCCACACAGTCACCAAGCTATTACCAGAAGTAGAGAGGGGAGGGGTCGAGGGAAAACCTCTCACAACTCTTGACTCTGTCTTTCTTGTTCCGCCCTTCTCTCATTTTTAGTTATCCATTTCTTCAGGGTTGTGGTCACTGCGTCATCCCCCCATGGAAAGACAGTTTCACACTGGCCTCAAAACATGTTCCTTTTTTGAGTTTTGAGGGTCTTCACAGACATGTGGCTTGGGGCATTTATGAGTGAGGTCTGGGGGAGCTTGATCCGGTAAATTCTGTCACCAGCCTAATTGGAGACAAATTAAAACCTGCTGTTTAGGTCTAATAAAAACCTGTTCGCTACCTTTTCTTTTCAGACTCTGTCGTTCTTTCTTAAACGTGACATCCAGTGGAGTGGATGACATGCAACTAATGAAACTCAACATGCATTGAAAAACGATGTGCCGATATCTTACTTTAGCGAAGCGGCAGAGACGCAGAGCATCCTCCCAGCGCGCAGCGGTGCTGTATTCATACAGGAGGGTAGGATAAGGAGGCACGCTGCTGTACACCAGGGAACCATCTCTTTGGCGCAACGTCACCTTCGAGCCAACGTAGTTCACAATGTGCGGAGCACGGCTGAACTCACTTTAAACAGACACAAATGCACACGGCTTAATAAAAAATGTATACATGAAACCATGATGTCTCATTTAGCTTCAGAGCAGTGAGCTAAGAACGTGGATTTTAGTACACACTGACAGCAGTGATGGGGGAGGGAGAATTAAGGTTTTACGACAAACACACATATTAAATAACTGATGTAATAGCAGCTTCCCTTCATGCTGAGATTTACTAATAAAAACACATAATTGAGGAAGTGAAGCCTTTTTATTCATGAGCTGTACATTTACAATAGATAGATGAATAAAGAATAATTGTTGTTTATGCACACACGGATGTGAAAGCCAATATGAAACATTAAACACCAGAAATATGAGAGAAAAGGTAAGCTCATGATCCAGTTCACATTGATAAAGAAACAGTCAAAAAGCCTTCACTGGCTCCGGATTTGTAAACATAGTAATCACTATTACACCATAATAATAATATATTATAATATTCTATTTGATACCCGACCCCCAACCCCATGGGTAAACAGGCTTTATAAACATTCATCCCTACAGAGAAGAACTTTTGTCCAATCAGTTTTCAAATATCGTGCTCCAGTTCTAGCATCTTGTCCAAATATGGTCACTTCTGGCAGCACAAAGAGCAAGAAGGAAATGGACAAATGCCAAAAGTGAAACTTTAAAATGGCCGTGCACAGACCAACGGGTGATGTCACGGTGGCTCTGTGCAACATGAACTTTTAGGCAACGGTTTAACCAAACCGTTGCACCGGCAACTGCTCCAACTGGGCATGAAGCATGCCGAGGGCAGAAACCCCTCTGGATGGGGCTATATACTCTGATGTTCACACCTCTGTGGTCCACACACAGTTGCCTAAATTTGGAGTTCACTCATTCATTAAATCTGGGCAGAGTGATCTGGCATGCAACGTTAGAATGATCATGCTATCATTTCCTCCAGTTTACGAATTGTTCCAGTAAAATCGGACAATTTAGTCTCCTCAGATTAGAGATTAGAGTGAAAGAAAAAGTTAACCGAGCACAACAAACCCGCCTATTAGCAAATGCACATCTATGCAGTTACATGAAAACAAGATCAACTGGATTACTTTCAAAGGAAATATAAAGCCTCTTACTCTCCATATAAATAAAGAGAACTCTTTATCTATTTTATGTGTAAAACTGCTTTGATAATCTTTTGGGCTGCTGATTAAACATTAAATATAACCTGCCTGTGTCCGAAGCAGAGCGCTTTTAGGCAGGAAGCATTGTACAGTCTGACAGCTGCTGGCAAAAAGCAGCGAGTAAAGCTCACTGTGTTAAGTCTTGTGGAATGAGCCGGAAGGTGCTAAGAAGTTGCCTCTATATAACATGTTCGCTGTTTTTTTTTTTTTACAAACGGGTGAAAACTGTAAACCTGGCGAGGCTTGACTTTTTTTCGCTGTAACTCCTGCCAGTTAGGAGTAACAGGAGATATTGACTCCTAGTGGGTAGGACATGATTCTGTTGAACAATACCAGTTGTGCGTGCGACACAAAAAACGGCAGAATTGTTTACCTGCTGTCTTTCACGTGCAACGTTTTCGGCAGGAGTTCTTTGTCAGTAAAGACAACACTTGGACAGTACCACACTGTGAACTGGTTATCCTGGATTCCACATAAAACGTTAGCGGAATCATTCCATGCCATGCTGTGAACCATGCTACCTACAAAACAGAACACAAGTTACACAGGTATGCAAAAACGGACAGTTGGTGCAGATCTTGTCAGTCAGGTCCGCTCCTCTTGTCTCACCAATTTTACAGATTTTGGGCTCTCTCCCAGGATGACGTACAGAGGTCAAGTAAAGGTCGCGATTCTTGTCAATCAGCGCGATTTTCCTTTCAGTGGACGGACCACATTGATCCAAAGCTATATCCACTATGTCCAGCTAAATAAAAAGACATAGAAGCACATATTCATAAAAGTTAAAAAGGTAAGGGGAGCAAAGAGGGGAAAACAATGGAAGGAGGGAAAAAGGTCAGATAAAAAAAAGAGGAGGAAAAAGCTTCTAGTGTTCTCAACTGCCTGTCTGCAAAGTGTGTGTATATGAAAGACAGAAACAAAGCGATAATGTTCTAACCTTTGTGTCTTTTTGGCCATTGCTAGTTGGCTTTAGTCAATATTGGCAGGGAATACACCTTGCTGACAAAAAGCAGCTACCACTACCTCTCCTTCTTTTCTTACTCTACCCTTCTTTTGTCTTATCCCCTCATAATGAAGTTTGCCTCGAAAGGCTCAAATGACCTGGCTTTTTAAAAATGTTTTGTTTACCTTTGTTATCTCAGTCAGTAGTTTACCAACGCCTGCTTCACTATGTTACACGTCAGCAGTTGGAGGTTGTCTTTGTGGTGTAATCAGGAGCAATTGTTTTCCATGGTGTATAAAAACCAGGGGAAAAAAAGCAACGGTAAAATGAGCAAATGAGCCAGTGACAGTGAAAAAGCTGCGGGATCTTCCACTGCAGGATGTTGAAATTGGAGAGTAAGAGAATTTTTTATTGAATGCAATCTGTACGGGACCACAGAGGCCAAGGAGGATGTCCAATCAAGAAAAACAAAGAGCTTTTTTTTTTGTGCGACACTGAGTGTTCATAACATGCTGCATGCTCCAGTGTAGTGAAAGAAAATGTGATTAATATTTAACATGTGAGAACTATCCATCTTTGCAAATCTGGATTGCAATAGTCTCATCAGAAGGGTTAGGATGCCCTCTAAGCAGGTCATCTTAACTATTCAAAGCACACTTATTCAGAACATAACAGGAAGTATCAGGGACAGGAGAGGATTGGATTAAACTGACATTTTGTAATTTCATGCTTTTCTTATCACACAGTTATTGGTATGATGTCGTATTGTTATGGAAGCACAATAAAACCTTAAATACATCAGGGCCTGGCCTCATGGGTGAAAAACCCTTTTTCTTAAAGCATTGCAGGCCCATTGTGCTTTGCATTTTATCTAAAAAACTGTGAAACATTTCCCGAAACCCACTGCTCCCATCACGAGCAGCACTTATCAACATGACTGGGCACATTCCCACCTCTCCTTGTTTGGCCAATCAAGGGAAGAAGGGAAAAGGATTACCCACCTTGTGAGTCAAGGGCTTCCCATCTCCAAGAGCTTTTCCAGACAAGACATCAAAGAAAAGGATGACTGGTGAGGAGAAAAGGGAAAAAGGACATAGTGAAAGCACAATCTGCATGACTTATCGGAATAAGAGTCATTCAAGAGGTGCTCTTACCTTTTTCGTCACTTTTGTCACGAATGGCAATTGTGTCGTTACTAAGAGACACACTTTGGGGATTTAAGATGTCGGCTCTCAAACCAGGGAACTTGGGGGAGGATATCAATCGGCCCTCGTAGGAGAACGTATATAAACCCGCTCCATCCACAAGTAAAAAATGTCTGGTGGCGAGGGACAAGAAAACACAGTGTACGGGAGTGGAGTAAGTCTGCTGTGTGAAAACTGTGTTTACATGTGAGTTTAGCAGCATGGGGAGGAATTAGGGAGAGCAGATAGATAGAATACTGAGATGTAAAAGAACAAAGACGGGGGCAGTTAATGAACTGAAAAAGGCAAGTCACTAAAATATTAACAGCATATCAACACAGTGTTAACTTACTAAACAAGATGCATGAAATTCAGCCGCGATTACAAAATAGCCTGTAATCTATTTAACTCCATGCTGAGTGTCAAAAACAGAACTAGAGTATTGCACAAGAGCTACTCCATATTAATCTAATTTCCCCCAGTGGTTTCACTCTCAGCCTTATTGTATGACAAGGGCTAAGCTAGAGCAGTGTGTGTGTGCGTGTGTGCACGCTCGTGTGAGGCTGCTGCTTGATGAGTAGCCAGTGAAGAGTAATGAAGCATTAGCGAAGCTGACAGACGATTTAGCAGTCTGTTCTGTCTCTGTGCACTGCTCCTGGGGTTGAAAGACTCACTTTTCAGCTTGCAGGATGAGGCTGACTGTTCCCTCCTTCAGTTCAAAGATGAGAGGAGTATTCCAGTTTCTTGAGCTGGCACAAATAACCGGCACAACATTTTTACATTTCACATTTTAAAGAAGACATTGAAGTACATCAGAGCATATTTAGACCTGGAAAAGGTGACAATGACTGAGCTCAATCTTCAGATGAACGAACAGGTAATCGTTAAGTTAGAAAAATGCTCTGACAAAGATAAGCCTGTTTCTCTCCTTCTGTTCTTGTTACAATTACACGTCATTTCAGTGCAGTAAATCCTGAAATTTGAGAGAAATGTTACTGGTATCACAGAAAAGCAAAAAAGAATTGAAATGTGATTTCAGAAAAAGTCTTCCATTTCAAGGAAAGCTGCAATAATGACTATAGTGTCTTCTGATATTTCAAATCAAGTTTGGAGTGGAGTGATACTGAGTTTATAAAGTATTGTGACTGTATGTGACCACAACTCTAACCATCAATAGACGTCAACAGTTGATGGCAATGCCATATGGCTCAGTTTACCATGAAAACCAATGTGTTAGAGTATAAATAAAGACCAACATGTTTTGGCATATGGCCTTAATCAAGGTTATCATAAAACAGCCTTTAATTGGAGTAGGTGATAAACTCACCAAATGCAGCCAGCAATGTGTGTAGAGGGGTGGATTAGGCAAGTTAAATTAAATGGGGTCAGAACCAAATGTTTTCCAATGTTTGAATGATGGTTATTTTGACATTACATAACAACTCCTCTGAATTTATTATGAAAATTAGGAATAAAACAGCACAATATTAGATTAACCATTTGTCCCTGTGATGCAGTCAACTCAGAGGCAGGGCCCTGACCTGATTTCAGCTGTCCTGATGTAAAACATAATTTCTCTGAATTTCACATGTGGACAAATTGTAACCTTTGTCCGTTATCTATATATCATAGATCTATACATCTTACCTATATATGAACTAATCAATCCTGCAGGTCTTTGTGTGGTCTTTAGCTTTAGCACAGACACATTTTGGTGCAATGTCTTTAAACAATATAAATACTCATCTCACTGTGTTTATGTACTATAAGAGAAATAACTGCCATGTTGTTAAAACATTAGTTAGGAATGTGGACAAATTTCAGTTTGATCTTGAACTGTTGTTCTAATCTAACTATATTTTACATTAATCTCATTAGAATCACTACAATTAGAATCTTCTTTTTCTGGATAAAATGTAGTTGCGCATTTTGCATGTTTTTTGCGTGGCTAATGGTTAAATGTAACATAGAGATTATGAGAGTGAACATACAACAAACAAAACCCTGAATTTATACCACAACAGATTAGACTATAAAATGAGAAAACTCAAAGAAAAAAGAAGAGAACTACTGACTTGTAGACATAGCACTGTAGGGAAGTGGCAACCACCAGGTGACCGTAAGCCAGAGAGGCCTTGATGACGCGATCCCTGAATTCCAATACGTCTACTGCATCGTTTAGCACATTCCTCACCTGAGAGGAAGAGACAGGAGTAAACGGCAAAAGATGAGGACTGTAGAAAACTTCACTGAGCATGCATAAAATCTTTTTAACCAAAACAAAACATTCAACAAATAAAGATATATGGAAAAGGTGCACAGTGGCTGTACAAACGGAGGGCTGAGCGTATTAGCGACAACAGCGGAGTGCATTTCCAGCTAAATGTAGGTTGACTGTGGTCAGAGAGAGAAGGTTTTACTCTTCAAAACGTATGTGTGCAGTAGCGGGAGCACCTCTCACCCCCCTCCCTTTTACCTGCATAGATAAATACTTCCCCTCGAGCTCTCTAAAAATGAATGAAAAGGCCTTTTCCAACACCAGGTGAAAGGTGGGCTTATTTTTACAGCTTTACAAATCTTCCTCCTCTTCCCCCTCCAGCGATCCAAATTTACATGCAACACAACCAGGAATAAAAAACATTTGACCGCAAGGTGGTAAATTTAGCTGGCTGATTCACAAACCACTGGCAGATGTGCACTTTTAAAGCGGACTGGGAGGAGGAGAGGGGGAGGAGGGAGACAGAAAAGCGCCTGCAGGGCTGAAAATAAATGGTTGATGGCCCAACTTTATTCGGTTTGCTCAAACTGCACTTGGTAGAGATGTCTTCGGCCAATGAACGCACGTGTGTTTGCACACATGTGGCCGTGCTTCCGTAGGTGTGCGTGTCGATCTGAGAGCATACAAGTGCATGTAAATGTGCACTTGGGTGTGTTCGCTGCACGTAAACGCTACCTTGTGGTTAATGTGAGTTTAAAGAGTAGGAAATGGGGGAGTGAAGGAGACAGCTCGACAGGCTGATCATTGTCACAGCAAAGCTGCACACTGGTACGCTGAAAGGGTCCTGCTTTTATATATGGTAACAGCTCTGGGAAGCATCTACTGCTCTATCTTTGTGTAACAGTGCTGGTGGTTTATGTTTAGGCAATCTATCTCCTCAATGAGGAGCTTGTCCTCAGTTATTTTTCAGTTAAGACCAGGATTCTAAATGGATTTCCAGCATGATTGCTTTGTTAATTCAACATACATCAACAGGATAATATACATCAACATGGACGTTTAAAGTCATTGGTGCTTTTGTCGCTGTCTTATCAGAGTTTATTTTAGTAATTTTGATTAATTGACGGAAAAAAACCCATAAAGACTAGATATGATTTTCGTCAGATAAAAAAAAAAGAAGCGTCTTAGGCTCTCTCTTTATACCTGCATGGTTCTCCTCTTGGTAAGAGTGATGACAAAGTTCTTCCACTCCCAGTGCTGCTCCACCACATGGGCAAAGATGACATGTCCGTTTCCGCAAGCTCCGGCCAGCTGGGTGCCGTCTGCAGACCAAGCCAGGCTGAACACACTGCCTGTGTTGGGTTTCTCCAGGGCGTAGGACCACTGGAGGTAGTGGTGAGAGATAGAGATGGAAAAACAAAACAAGTATGGATCAATATGGCGGATGATTGCGGAGATTTACCATGACATAACAAATACCTGTGGAGCAACTTAAAGAAATGAGAGTAACTCAGTCAGTCAATGAGGAATGATGAGTTGATAAACATTCCGCTGTACTCATCCACACATGAGGATCAGGAAATAGAAGAGAGTTTTGCTTCTCCAAACAGAAGAAAATTGACAAGTCATTTCTCTTCTGAAGAAAAGCGTTTGGAAGAGGCAAAAAAAAAGGAGTGAGGGATATTAGGCAAAGTGAGGGAGGTATAACAACATCAGCAGCTTTGGACATTTACTCCGTTTTCATCTTTTTTATTTCTAGCTTTCATCAAGTATCCTTTTATTTAAATGATCCTTTTCCCTCTTTCTCACACCTTTGTTTCTCCCACAATTGTTTACGCATTCTGTATTCTGTTGTCACTTTTACAGTCTCACAACAAATGCCGAAGCCCCTAAAATCTAATTAAGCAGTTGAAAAACGTAAAGTTTGTCATGTTCCCGAATGACCGAACTTCAGTCAAGGTGCTGACTAAATTAGCTGAGTAGTTTATTTTCACGTCTAAATATTATTTGTTCATGCCCACTTTGCACACCCAGCATCTGCCTGCTACTGGTGCAGCCCATTTTCTCCCCACCAGCCACGGGTGCGAGCGGCTGGCTGCTCTGAGCCGGGGTTTGGAATTTCTCAGCTGTGATCTTCCACACAAACACATGCATTCACACTATAAACTGCTTATGAAGGGAGAAAAGTGCTAATGTTAACCTAGCCCTGCCTTGCTTGCTCGTGATGGAGAGGCAAGTGTGGTGCAGCTGGCCAAGTGCTGCGGTGAGCCTCGAAGCAAAGGCCTCAGTGTGTTCGCTGCCTCATACACATGCAGCTGCGGGATGTGAGGTGTATCGTTATTTCCTCTTCGCTGCCTCTGACAGAGCTGGAGGTAACAGTCGGCAGGCTACAGGTTACCGGCCTACTGCTTTGATCTCTCTCTCTCTCTCCTCAGGTCCTCCTGTGTGTGACTCATACACACTCCACTCAGCTGGTTTTGGTCAGCTCCCTCCCAGCAGTTAATGTCATATCAGGACCCAAAATAGCTGCGGGGAAGAAAGACCTCTCCCATGTGGACAAGGGATAGTTTGTTAAAAGTTAAATTAATAACTATTTAACTTTTCCCCCCTCCCACTTTTGCCTTTGATTTCTGCAGATTCAACCTTCCTTTCATATAAATTTCAACAGGAATTACCATTTCTCAATACAAATATAGTGTTAGGGTTTCGTTCTATTTGTCTAACCTGTGTGGAGGTAGGCTTGCGCGAGCACCACTGCCAAGCAGCTTGGGCCAGCATTTATAATAACAAGAGAGCTCATTTATTCTTCTGCTAAAATCTTGAGATGGCCCGCTCTGTGTTAAAGCACCCTGGGGAGAAAAGAGAGGGAGTGAAGTCAGAGGGATGGATAGACAGAGGGTCAGAGATGCAGCTGAATGTATACACCAGACTGTAATGAAGCAGGACATATGATACCAGCTGAGGAGCACTGCTGGATCCATGCTTACCTAATGCTTTTAACACATTGAGCCTTTCGGAGTTTTTCTAGGGCCAGCAGGCGAGAATGTGTGTATGTATGCATGGAAAGACGAAGTTATCTTTGTGCATGTGTGTAGTTTGAGTATGGCTGCAGGAGCTGAAGCACAATAGGTTTAGTATTGCAGTATTTTTTTAAAAATGCATCAAAGTAAGAAAACATTTTAGGACGTTTCATGTTATGTTTGGGTATAAAAAAGGGAAAGTTAAGCGATCGTTCATACCACTAACAAGAGTAAAGTCTCTTTTTTTTAACTATGTGTGTGTAAAAGAGGTGAAAATCCTCTGGCTTGTCAAGAGCTGTCAGCCAGTGTCAGAATACAGGACAGAGGAGGAGGAGGGGGGGTTGTCATATGCTTGTTCTGAGTTGGACAGACTGGGTTCGGAGGACACAAAAGCTTTTCCAGAACCGCATTCAAAACAACCTTTCAGTCTTTCTCTCTCTCTACATGTTCTGTTCTTTCATTCATACCCTCTCTCCTTACCAGTGAATTCATATTTTCTGACATACTGCTGTCTAAACAGATACATCAAACATTTTATTTTCTTAATTCCTATTCAATCTACCGATTGGAGACCCATCTTGATGCCATATTGTGTATATAAAAAATTGTGAAACTACACAGCATATCTTCTAAAAATAGTTTTTTTTTTCAAATCAACACTGAATGTAGTATAAATGTATTGAAATTTTTTTGTTTAAAACTTTCTGTTTTTCAAAAGTGTTTCATGATAAAAATGAAGTGCTAATTCAGCCTAAATAAATATCTACAAGTAAGCAACAAACTCACATTTTGACTTGTCAAATCAAGATATATATTTGGTATTCGAGCAGAAGTTTTTGCGGTGGTGGCATGACTCGTGTCATACATCAAAAGATTATCATTGGCTTATATTAATGCAGTTGAATTCCTTAAGAAGCTATTCTTATTCACATATCTGCCAGTTTCTTTTGTTAGACGTCCAAACATCTCGGAAATTGTGGCAAAAAAGTCACTACGTTTGCATGTCAAAGTTTAGACAGTTGCTCTTCTCTAATAAAAGCCTCGTTTTATGTCATCTAACAAAATCAACATTGAAGCTAATAACAGCATCACTGCAGGAAACTGTATGATGTATGATCTCCCACAGAGATGCCCAGAAGCAGGAACAGACCTTGTACTTTTTTTTTTTTTTTACTCAGTCAATGACCACATTTTCAAAGACGTTGTTCCCCTTAAACGACAACTCTCTCTGATGCAATGCACCTTGTGGTGCATTTGTATCACTAGCCGGGCAGGGAGCCTCATTCAAGACAATCATTACCATCAAACACATAGTTAAGATTAGATTTAGCCTTTTAATTAAATTACTCGCTCTGCCTAAGATTACAATCATGAGAGCGAAATCAATTTATGGACTGAAGTAGGTCTGACTGTTATAAAAGAGACTATTTTTTCCCTTTCTGCTTATTAGACCTTTTCCAGATGACCTATTAGATTGCAGATAAAAACACCTGACAAACACTTAAGATAATCTCTTATGTTTGTTAAAATCAGTAACATGATGAGCAGTAAATTTGACATCTTTACAGCTTTGTACATTTCAGAAATACTGTCCACTTTACTATTTCTTTTACTATTTGTATCAGCCTATTCTTCCTCTGTTTAAAGCTTACTGTGTTATTTCTGGGTTAAAGTCTTGTAGAGGGATGTTGTAGCATATTCAGAGTGCTTAAGCAAGACTGACTCCAAGTGAACACATTAAATGTTCAAAGGTCCACCTGCAAAATCAGGATCTGTTACTTCAGGACTTCTGACAGGTTATCGGACTTCAGGAAATTAATTCTATCATGCTTGTAGGATTAACATTTCCACGTGTTTACAAATTCACATTTTAGTTGGACTAATTAAGTCAAGTAAATGTACAAACTGGCCTCACACCCAACTACCAAATTTAAAATGCACAACTCATGGATTTGACATTTTTAAAGCCTATTAGCTTTTTCTAACTTTGCTCACCTATTTACTTTTTACACAGACTGTAAAGAAAAGTTGATTCTCTGGTGGAATGTGGTAAAAAATTATGATACCAAAACACTGACTTAAGTTTTATGAAACATCCCTCCTTTTTTGAAAATGGGGAATACTGTACATACAACTTTTGATATATTCTTTAAAAATGAAGCGAAATCGACTAAAAGAAAATCAGCACTGAAGCAGATGTATGTCATCGTTCTGAGACTCTGAGAATGCTTTTGTTTTTTCCCTGTCGCTCTGTAAGGCTAGACGGGAGTTTTTGTATTTTTAAAAAGGATACAAGTCTAGCAATAAAGAGGGGAGGAGGTGAGAACTGGCTGTTACAAGAAGAGCAGAGACAGGGAAGACAAAAAAGTGGGGAGTGCAGAGGGGGGAGGTGAATCAGCCAGTGGCAATAGATTTGGCAACTAGTTTTATTGCAGCCTAAAGGGGTGGAACTCCACTGGATACTAGAGAATTCTGCTAGACAAGCCTGGAAAGAGATTTAAGACTGGTTCAGAGAGATATTGCACAGAAAGACAACTGTACATGAAAACACACTAAATAACTATATGAAGGCCAAAATGAAGTCTTGGAGTCAGAAGTCATCATGCCCGAGTCCACTCTGGCCATTGAACCCTGTCTGTCCATAATGGGCAGCTTTGTGGTCAGAGAGAAGGTGGCAGACATGACGTGTGGTTATTAGTTAAGGTCTGGGGGGAAAAAAGGGTGAGACCCCTCAAGCTCACAATGAGCTCATACAGACTGACCACATACTATATAGAAATGCAGCCTAACTGGCGATCTAACACTCGTGCCGATCTTTTTAAGCACCATGCGAGACGGCAACACGTGAATTCTGTGTATATTATTACAAACAAGCGTATAATGCATTTATATTCCCTTATAGGTGCGGAAAATGTCTTCTATAGATGGCAAAACCCTCTCTGTGCAGAGAGGGAAGAGTGCAGGAAGCTACAGTATCGTGCACGATTCGACAAAGCTGTGCTGTTTTCTACCTTTCACCATTTTACCTTTTTGATGCTACAGATTTATTTGTGATTCCATTTTTGAGCTAGTAGATATCCCATACACTCTGACTTGCAGCGTGGAATCAACCCTTGGCCCGTGCACACATACAACCAACTCTGCAGAAAACGGCAAATTTACACACACACACACGCACGCACGCACACACACACACACACACACTCAGGCACGCACACTGCAAAACCAAAGCCGATCTACTGAAGCACAGCCTCTTGAAAAAGTGTGCTTTCTCCCCTCCTCCTCCTCCTCCCTCCCTCCCCTTCTCCTCTCTCGCTCTACATTTCTCGACATATGTTTACCATTAACACTGGCAGGTGTTGTGGGCCTGCCCCTTTTTCTCTATTGTTGCCCTGAAGCCGCAGCCAATGTGGGGACGCCTGCAAAAAGGTTATGCTAACAAAAAATTAGGAAGAGACGTTCTTTTCTGACAGCCCCAGAACACCATAACCTGTCTCTTCTCAGATTAAACTGGGCAACAGCTCTGCTGCATGGACTCTAAAGGTAGTTTGTTGCAATGGCTTTTTTAAATAAAAGAATTTAATAGAAGGTTTCAAACATTTGTACTTAAGCCTATTTTAGACATGGTTATGTGCAAAACATGCCTGTATTTGAAGCAGGGGCCATCTTTAAAACAGAGTAGGGAAAGGAAGAGACGTAAAAGGCTGACAACAGATAAATGTAAGAAATCATGTCATGGGGGGGAAACGTGACTATCTGTATCATTGTATGACTTTTTCGCCTGTTTCTGTCTTCAACACCTGAAACAGGGCTCTGCTCTTAGTGGCGGGGGTGTGTAGAGGTGGAGCATGGTCCAGAAAAAGGGTTAATGACACATGTCTGGACTAATGGCTCCCTGTGGAGCTATCTGCTGATTCAGCCCCATTACTTCACAAGCATTAAATATGTCTGCCCTGACCTCTTTCTGCCCCCCACCCCAGCACTAATGCAAGTCAACAGCCTCCTAATCAGAGGTGGGGCATAAGCTTTTCAGACTTTCTGTCCGTCTTAGCCCTTCATCTTGGACACTCCTGACGCGGAGAGGCGAGTGTCTAAGAAAGCTTTGAACTGCCATTAGTGTTAATGGGTCAAGCAGCATCCGTGACCCTGCTGAAAACCTGTATTTTACGCAGCTACAACATCATTTGACCTTGGTTTAAAAATAGGAGAGCAGGATAAATATGGGAAACCAAATACATATAGTACTCTATAGATTACCGATATTATCAAGATTACTCTACATTAACACACAGACACAGTTCTAAAACATGAGTACGGTAAGCTCTTCTTCTTTAAAATGAATACATCATGTTGCAAAATTGTGACAATCCCTTTGGATGAAGTTAAAAAAAGGCTTAAACTATTCCAGATTATCACAATTACATTGAAAATGATTTGTTCTCAAAAGACAACAAAAAAGTAAAAGAATTGTAGCTGCATGGCAATGGACCATTCTTTACCTCAAATCTAATTTATTCTTTGTTGTGATAAATTTTCTTTTTGAAAAAGGATTTTCAAATTAAATACAAAAGCAATGATTTATCTGATTATTACATAACAGATGTAACTGCAAACGCACTGCATTAGTCAAACCTAGAACTGCTCTTATCTGTTTGTTTAACTCTCTGCTAGTGAGCTAGTGGGAGCTGTCCTAGTCCAGGGTTAACAGTCTTACATAAATCAGAACAGATGGCAGACTCTCTGCAAAGCCAGCTGGCTTCAGTTTGCCTGTGTGTCTGTGTTCAGGACAGGACCTGGCAGTGCAGGTACAGAGAGTAACTCCCTGCACATAATAAACACAACATGTCTGAGTGTAATGGACAGTAGACATATACAGGCAAGTTTCTTGCCATGGGGAGTTTGTATTTATGTAAATACTAAGACAAATCGACACAAACAGACAAAAGAAAAAAAGAGAAAAGGATGAAATGAAGTGAGATTTTAAAAAAGTGTTCAACAAAGCTCTGATGAATGAAGTACGCCGTTTTGCATAAGGGCTCATCAATCTCTTAACAGATTACGGGTGCTTGTAAATGTCAGGTTCTAGTCACCCACTCCGTGGGGGATGGGTTAACTTTGAGGATAAGAACAAGCTGGGCCTATGTCCAGCATGGATCAAACTGAGCAGTCAGGGCCTCTCTAGATGAGCGCTTGTCTGTAAGTCTCTGTCCACGTACATAAAGGTGTTTTAGGAAACAGATTATTTTGTGCGTTGCCTCCACGTACAAATACAGTTTTTGTCATCTGACATTATGTTTTTCAAAAGGAGACACTGAAAAGTTATTTTTTTTTTAGGGGACATAAAAAAGTAGCTGCCATTTTGAAGCCAAATTTTGTATTAAAATCCTAATTGAGGATGTAAGGGCATGAAATTTTAAATGCTCAAAATCCATACATTTTAATCAAGGGAGGAAGATTAAATGCCAGAGATAAGCGTCTCCTTAGAGAGGGGCAAGTGGACTATGTCTTTCTTAAACCTTGGACATCTGGGAGCTGGTGTTCTCTTTCATAGTTTAAGTTATGCATGGTGTCTTTTCAGTTAGGGTGAAAAGTCATGCCAAAATCTAGGGGAGTCTAAGCTATTTAGAAAAAAAGTTGTAAGTTACTGGCACAGAATGAAGAAATATCTACTTATTTGAATTAAAGAAAATGGAGAGTTCTGAACCACAGCCACTTTATCCAGCTGTGGCTATTGTTAAAATTCAGCCCAACAAGCAGGATATTTGAAGCTAAATTAGATTTTCAAAAATGTAACAATATCACCACAAGATCTGCAGGTAACTCTTGCAGCAGATGGTGTCAAAGTGCATGCCTCTAAAATCAAGAAGAGATTGCTGAAAACCCGACCTGCTTGAGGGAAGTGTGCCAGGAAAAAGTCTGTGCAGTCCAAAAAGAACATCAAAACAAAACCAAGGTTTCCCAATGAACATAAATGCAACAACCAGGTCTTTTGGAAAGAAAATGTTCTCTGAACAGATGACTTAGTAGAAAATGTGGCTAAGCCACAGTATCGCTGGATATGTTTGGTACAGGAGAGGGACTTTTCAGTTGGGGTGCTCTGATCAGGATATTTGAGCTTTCGACTTAAGGCGTTACAGAATTTACCAATGGAGTATTTTCTAAAACCCTAACTTCATCACAAAGCTCATTTAGTGCTCTTCCGAAATAAATGAGTTTTTGCATTTATATAGTTATTACATTCTCATTCAAAAAGGCTTAAATAGCTTATGCTTGGGTTAAAAATGTGACTGCAGCTGCAGTACTGTGGCAGTATGGGCCATAATCAACATGGATACAGAGCATGTGGCTCAAAAACAATGCTTTCCTGCATGCGGGCCAAGAGGCACACATGGCTGGGCTTTATTTGTTTTAAGAAAACGATATATCGCTTTTTTTTTTAAGCACGCTGTTTCAAGTGATTGGGACTGTAAGGGCAGTCAATAGCATGAGGTTTGAAAGGGGCTGAAAGATGCTATTTTTTATCTAAAATTTCTCTAATAAATGTTTTCATGACATTGATGAGGAAAGAAAGGCAGACAAGGTAGCCTGGTGAAAAGTCTTATGTCTTAGGTCTATTTGGTTAGTTAGTGCAATTGAATTACTTCAGAAGAGCTTGGAGATTAAACCTGTGGTTAAAAAAAAGAAACACAAACTCCAAATAAAGTGGTGTGAACTGTCCTCATTTAAAAATATACAGTGACTATTAAGCGATTTTGCAAACATTCACTGTAAAATGTCTTTTAAATTAGACTTCTGCCTCATTTTAACGACACTGTGATGACACTGGGTAGCTACTATTGATTTGTAAACACAGGCAAGTGTGAGCAGCTATGTTATTGAAATACCCGCCTGGCTCAGCTAAAGAGATACAGAGCCCTGGCCTGAGATGAGTGCAGAGTGGTATAACTTGGGGTTCTGGCAGTGTGTAGAGAAATAGAGAGAGGGGGTTGGGTGGAAGGGCGAGGGGGGAGCAAGACAAACTAGAAGATAGCAGGAGCAAAAAGGAAAAAGAGCGAGAGAGTAATGATCTACACATGGTTTTATGCTAGAGCCTCAACATAGTAACCATAGACACATGCTGGGGCCTCCTGGGACTCATCAGCAGGACACAGCTGTGAGCTGGACAGCAGAATTCTATTAGCACCAACTATGCACATATGCACTTGCAAAAACACACACACACATACATGCACGCACATATACACACAGGTAATTGGGTCATTTAAATGTGTTTTGGCATGCTATAAATGGCCCATCACGAGACCCTACGAGACCACTGATGGCAGGTTTAACAAAATATAGGATTATTTTGTTGATCTAAAAGCTTGCAGGGGTTGTAAAATTTGTAAAATATATCCAGAAAGCCGAAACAGAAAGAAAAGATATCCCGACAGAAAGAATGACATAACTATTTTGTAAAATACCAACATGCATGCTTCTTTGGCCTAAGAAAACAGGTTTAAATGATCCCTCCCAGCCACTGGATAACACAAGAATGCTGGCAGTGCCCATTAAAAATGGTTGAACAGGTGGTGTGAAGACAATGATGAAAACCATGACTTTGTTATCTTGAGAGACTGAATGCCTTTAAATATGACATTAAAATTTGGGCTTGGTATTGTATGCTGCAGATTGCACATCTTGGCCCAGTGGGTGTCTAGGTGGAGGAGCAGCCTTCTTTCACCTTCCACACTGACTTTTTCCTTTCCTTTGAATGCGACTGACATTATTCAGATAATTTGGAGCCTCTAATGATCAGCTTTTACCCTAATGGGCAATGCTATACAAGGTCCCTGAACGTTTCCAAAGAGATCTCTAAAGTCTAAAGGCCGACAGTTGGATGTAATGTCAGTAACGTCAGGAGAATTGGTGAGCATGGAAATGTGGAATACTGTAATAGTGTGGGGCCTGTCCATAAGAGCATTCTGATTGGTTTTTATTCATTACATTACAGCCAAACAAAAACAAAACATGTGGAAAAACACTACATAGAAGCCAAATACGGTCCCTGTAGTCTGAGGCTTCCCATAGACAATATGTATACCAAGCTAATTGGCAAGGACAGGGTTATTTGATTGGGAACATCATCATTCTGCTGTATGATTTAATCAACCTGCTAAGACAGGAGGAAAGTCCGGGTTTAATGAGTGAGTAACAACAACTGTAGGGTGGTTTAGTGGTGTAGGACCGTCATTTTTGTGCCAAGGCTGCTAACTTTGTTCTCCCCTAGAAACTTTATTGGAACTTCTAGAAGGGCATCGCCAGACCTGGAGACTAAATTTGACTTTTTAATTATGAAAAGTGATTGAGATCAAAACCTTCTTCTCAACATGCCAAATACTTTAGAGGCCTTTTATCTTCTTGCAAAGTTCTTTTTTTGTTATGAGGATTGCTCCTAAAAATGCTTTTATCATTTCCGAAGTCACCTTGGCCTTCTGGGCAGTGTCTATGGCCACCAGCTTCACAATCGATCTTTTAAACACCCCGGGAACAATCTTGTCAGCCACGAACAGTAGCAATATGCCCCCCTGGTTGAGCTAGGACAGACTGTTTTCTTTCTCTGAAAAGCAGAATCTGTGCCAAATTAAGCCCACACACACATGTGTGACCGTTCATATTTACAGTGTTGAAACAGCATTTTCAATGTCACCTAAAACAAGCATATAAGATTGCTGTCATGGTGCTTTGCAAAATAAAATAAAAATAAAAACGTGACAAGACAAAGCTGGGGGTTTCAGCTGCCATGGTATTATGGATTCCTGTTTAAAAGAGGGTAACAAAATGTAAACAACTTCAATATTAAGCTGCATGTGTGTGCTCATCAGCCTGTAAGATCCTTACTTCTCCTGGAATCACAAAGCAGAGTAAATCATAACAGCTGAGGGAACTGGTTAATAAATAAGTAAAAGCAATAGCACGGCATGATTCCCCATGGAAGCCAGCACTGGAGGACGGGGAGGAGGGTGCAGCCAAAATTCAACCCTTTTGGAGCTTGGTGCTTTGTCTCCAGCCCAGCTCAGTAGCAGTCCTTAATGAACTCTGTGTTGGCAGTTAAGCTCAAAATGATACGCAAGGCTTTCCCGTATTTGAGTGCATGGCAAAGGCCCTTTATTCTCTCCCTGTCGTCATCATCAAGCATCACCCTAACTTTTTACACTTCTTCATCCCCCTTTTCCTCTCCTTCTCCTTCTTTTCTCTGCGAGTGTGACATGTTTGTCTAGATAGTGGAGGTAGTGATTTAGTGCTGCTAAGAATGATGATTCTGCCAGAGGGGCTGGCAGGGCACTGTCTCACTGTCATACCCTTACTCTAGCTGTGGGGGGAGGGAGGGAAGGAGAGATTTAGAAATAAAGGAAAAAAAAGGAGAGAGGCCAGAGTGAAGTAAGTGAGTGAGAGAGTGAGAGAGAGACTTGAGGGAAAGAGAAACCACCGTCTTTTATGGAGACCAATCCTCCAAGCCTCACTGCCTAGGCCAACTTTAAAGGATATATTGGACAGTTCCACACTACCCCACCCCCATCCTTCCAACTGCTCCCTTTTTCTCAGCTCTTTTTATGCTCCCTTTCTTTTTGGTTTCCAACAAGGCAAGCCTTTAGCCGAACTCTAGAGAGGTGTAAAAGTAATACCATGTCAACAAGTGCCTTTTACTCTAACCCACTTTTTGCAGACAACAACAACTCTCTGCCCTACCCCCCCACCACCACCACCCATCCCCATCCCCCCCAAAAATTGGGGTCGGTCATCTGCAAGATGGACCTGAGGATACGCTGTTCCAAAGAGTGCGCCAGAATGAGTTCAGCAACACAGCAAAGCAAAGCCTGCTCAGCACAAAAGGTATAGAAAAAAGGAGAGACCATTATCTTCACATTCTGCTGGGAAAACTAATGAGATTTCTGAGATGGTGGATAAAGTCTGGACGCACGTCCTGCATCCAACAGTTTTATGCCTTTCAAGCACTCTCGACTCTAAGCTTAATCGGGACTGGAAAGCCTATCAAATGTGTCAAAAGGGATCAGTATAATTATTCCCATGACAACAGAAGTAAACGGTGACAGAGGGGAAATCTGAAAGGTGAGACTGACCCCAGTTGCTCTCTTCAGAACTGTTTTTATCAGTTCACAATGTACGAGGGAGCTTTCTGGTCTTACTGCAGCTAGAGAACAGAAAGGAAGAGTGGAGAGAGCAAGAAATAGCATGCAAAAAAACAGATTTGAGGGGGGAGGGAGGGGTAAAGTAAGAGAGAGAGAGATGTAGCCCTACCCAGTTGCCTGGGGAGAAAACTGCTCTGCTGCTGACTCAGGACTCTCTTTGTTTGACAAAGCTCCCTTGCTCTTGCTCTCACTCTGACAGACTCTCAAAGTTACCAGTTTTTTTTCTTCACAAACACTCAGTCACCATCTTTTCTAATGCGCACATGGCCTTTTTTGTCAGACCTCTGCCAATAATTTTTCAGCTTTTCTTCTCTCCAACTCTCCCTTTGTTGTTTTCCTAACCCCAATCTGTGTGTGTGTGTGTGTGCGTGTGTGTGTGTGTGTGTGTGTCTCTCCTACTTCTGCTGTCTAAACCGTACTGTACCAAAACTTCTCCTTTTCATTTGATGAAAGTAGATAAAGGCTGTTATAAATATGCCAAGTTTTCTTCTTTTTTTTCTCCATGCTCCCTTAACAGTGGTTCACAATCAGGACCAAAACTTTGCTGCTCAAGCTGTTCAATTTTTTCCCCAAGCAGTGGCAATTTCCAGATGTTGGACCACAAGTGCTAGGTAGCAATATGTCAGCATAGGCCAGGTATATGCTCCCCTATGATGATGGTAAAAACTGTTAGAGGGGCTAACTGATTATATGGGGAAGTCTGAAATTCAGCATTTGTGGAGAAAATAGTGTATTTAGTCAAGCCGGATAAGATTCTACAGCTAAGAAGAGAAGCAGAAGGACACTGATAGACTTACAGTAAAGACCAACACGGTAGGAGAAAATAATGCTTGGCAGCTACAAGGACAGTTGACAAAGATCCTATAGAGAATGAGGTTGCAGCTAAGAAGGGAAAGAGTGAGAACGAAACCGAGAGACAGATGAGGATAATTCCATCTTAAAATGGATCTTTTCCAAAAGTTGCAATACTAAGCAAAGCCCAAAGGGGATCTCTAGACTAACACAGAAAATGAGAGGTAAAAAGGGCCTTGGGGAAGACAAAAAGAAGAAAAAGAGAAGGAGCCATGAGGGGGAGCACTGATAAGCCCTACAAACCCTAAGAGAGGAAGGAGGAACGTGTAGCCAACGTGAGTAAGATAACAGGGGATTTACACCTATCATCAGAATGACAGAGATCCAGCTTTAAAAAGCAAAACGTGCCTAAGAGACAATGAAGCAGTCAGAAATAAGTCGAGTTCAATTTCCAACTCAAGTAAAAAAATTAAAAGAAGCTTCTCAAGTGTTTGGAACTTGCACGAATGAATTCATCCACAAATAATCTAACAGTTTGCTCTAAATACAATGCAGCTGAGAGAAGCATGACAAACATTAAAGACAGAGACAATAAATCATTGACTGTTAAGACTGAAGCCACTCATACAACCCTGAAACAATATTTTTAGTCAGATATACTATATGTCTCACATATTATTCCATAATTATTGTGTCCCACAAGTTCAGGAGTGAGCAGCTGTTATCACTGTGCAGAGGGAAAACTGCAAACACTTTGAGAAGAGACATTTATGTTATTACACATGACAAAGCTGTCGTGCAGCAGAGAGAATCACCCTGAGGCCAATATTAAAACCATCTGATCCCAACAGAGTTGTCTGTAGTTAAGTATAATTTACAAAAAAAGGGAGCAGAGAGGAGAGTGAAATACAGGATATGTACTCTGGATTAAAAACAGTGTGACAGGAGCCTGGATCCGACCACAGCTCTGCTCAGACACATTAAGTAAGTCTTTTGTTAAAGAAGAACGGAAGAGTTGTATCGAGTGAATTTAATCAGTGCGCAGCCATATTCGCATAGACATTAAGCTCTATTTGACAAGCCAAAGGTTGATGATTCATTTAAATTGAGGTCAGTCTGGAAAATGCATGTGTTTTTCGGCTTTTTTATTCTATCCTGCCTTGTGTCTATAACCAAGGTCTCCGCTTGGAACAATGTCCTCTAGTCTGGCTGCTTTAAAAGAAATGTGGAACTTCCCGGCTTCGTTTATCAGCAGATTTTCTGAAAACTATGACCAAAGAGAATCTCAGTGGAGCTGAATGTATCTGAATGACACGATTTGTTATCCAACCCCTTAAGAATTAACCGAAAAGAAAAAAGTGCAAAACCAAGCAGCAATCGCATTTACGCATGTGAGCATGGCTGTACAGTGCAGAGAGAAAAAAAAAAAAGCTAGTGGACAGAGGAGAAGGGGGAGAAGGAGTGGAGAGAAAGAAGCGAGAGGGTGCTTGCCTGGCACAATGAGTACTACTTGTTAGCCTGTGACAGTGTCAGGGATCGTGACAGGGTCCAGACGCTAGACACCAGCTGCAGCGCCTCGTAAATAGACTGCTGTCTCGCAGGCGCATTTGCACGGCAATGGTTGCACACACACACAGGCATGTGGGCACATGCATATACTATGGCAAGCACACAGACAGACACTGACTTATTGTGTCTCCCAAATCTTGTAAAAGGGACAGTGAACCTCTTTGTGTCTTGTGTGCTGTTAAAATTTCCTATAAAAAGAAAATAGTAATCGACACAGGAGAACTATACGTTCCACAAATCTGCAATAAGAAAATAAATCAAATTAAATATTCATTAATAATTTGGTTATACAAGTAATAAAGTCAGTGTCGCTTCAGGGAAAATGGAAACAGAACAAACTCTGTGATAAGCCCAATTAAAATGACAAACATTTTCCATCGATTTTGCCTTGATGTGTGTGCGTTCTTAACCACTTTAAAGCATCTGCTCCGAAGCATGGGGGAGTAAACGTAAAAATGAGGCTGGATGAGGGTTAGAGGAGAGCCAGGCTGGACAGGAGGTGAAGGGGTTAAATGAGCGGGACAGATCCTGCTGAGCCAGCAGCAATACGTTAAAGTGCAAGGTTTCATTGTAGCAGATACAGAACAAAACTCCTTCCCATTAGTCACGCTAGTAAGTGAAAAGACTCTTCTCACTGCTTAACCCTTGCTGCACCACTAACAAACCACAGCAGCAACGTAGGTAAAATCCTTGTAATTGGTTAATGGCTCTTTTGTCAGTTTAAAAATCTGTACATCAGATGACACTGAAGCAATTAGCTGAAGTAGCCAAGTGTGTACAGGTTTAAAGTCCCCAATATGATTCCCAACAGGACAATGAGTCTGAATTCACACACAGAAAGCTACTCAGATGGAGTGACCTTTGTAGGGATTTTCTTTTCTATACTTTTTCTTCTGTCCCCCCCACCCCTCTCTTCTGCTTGAGCAAGCCTCCCACACCTCCCCACGACACTGCACACTATCTGTGGGGCTTAGGGAGGAGAAGGCCAGTATACCCTTCCTCCAGTTGGAGCGGGGTGAAACCACATTCATCATAATTATCATCATCATCATCACACTGCCTTAACCAAGACACACCACAGCAAGGCAAGTGGTGCAGTGAAGAAACAATGGAACAAACCAACCACGTAAACAAACCCATAATTGGAGGACACACACAAACAATAAGCTGTACTCAATTCTGAATGTTACAACTGTAAGGGTGCTGCTTTTTGTTTTTGTTTAAAACGATTGAATCTGATTTTGTGATCCTACTGCTATGATCTAGCTAATTTAAAAAAAATTTAAAAAACGAGAACTTAGATTCAAAATACGAAGCAGAATGTTAAAAACAGAAAACTAAACAAAAACACACAACTGAGAAGACATATGTGTCTGCTCAGAGCTCTCTCCAGCTCATTTGTTTTAGTACATCAGACAAAAAAAAACAAAACACATTTGATCCTAATTTAATCAAAATGGAGCATGAAATGCCTGGTGATCAGGACGCAATAGCTCGGCCCTGCTTGTTTGTTTGGATTACAGGAAACTGATGCTGCAACACACTGACATCTCTGTGTTAACTGAAAGAAGCTCCAAACGTCCCACGAGGCAACTGGAAATACTGTTCCCGGCCAAACATTCAGCAATAATAAAACAACAATTAGCATTCATCATTCTCTCATTTCCCCTCTCATTACTGTAGTTAGCATCAGCACCAGGTAGGAACAAAATGTGGCTTGCAGCTTGGTGTGATTTAGAGATGAATGATGAATAGAAAGCACGGGGCCCGAATTGCTGCTGATGGTGCTCAATCATTCCATGATAAACTAAACTTAAAAACAAAATAAATAAAAACAAAAAAAACTCAAAACAGGAGTTTATCTGTGTGTGGAAAGCACAAAGCCACATTTTTTTTATAGTTAAAAGTCAACTGCATGCAGGAGTCATTTACTGGTGATGACTTTGATATCATCAGAACCGTATCTGAACACCTACAACTAACAGAAGGGCAAAGAGGAAGATCTGTTTTTTTTGAAGGGTCAGCCACAAAAAGTATTTTTTTCTCAAACCTGTTACACTGACACATGATGGCGAATGATAAAAGGTTTTAGGTCACGTGTGAGCAGAGAAGGCCACCAACATATAGTTAACGCAGTAACATTGGAGCGTTTATTTGTATCGGCAGTAAATAAAAAGCCTGCCAGTAAAGTGTGAGGCAGTACCAGTTTTTGCCTTAAAGCTGCCACTTTGCCTCCGTATCGACAGAGTTTCCGCATGGGTCTACACCAGGGTTTATTAATTCCACAATTTATTGTGGAAGAGAAAAATAGAAAAACAAGGCAATAATGTAGAGTACAAAAGTTTTCACTTACGCCAGTCCTGTCACAGAGCCGGAGGGTATTGAAGGAACCCATAGCAAAAACCTCCCCATCTGGAGCCCAGGACAAAGAGGTGATCGGGTAGTCATGAGAGGACGAAGAGTGAAGCAGACGGCCAAAGCTGTCCCATACCTTTTGAGGGAGGACATAGTTTAAGACGCGATTCAACAATCCCTAAACATGTCTATAAATTAAGAAAATTATTTCCACGAAAGTTTGAATGTTTTATATGAAATGGAATGATCTACAAGTCGATGGAACTTGAACCCCAGAGTATTGTATTTTCTAATACAAGCTATAATACATAGTACAAAAATATTTTGAAATTGAGGATCTTGTTATTTTTGGAAAAGCCATGTTAATCTTGAATTTGAGCCAGTGATGTGTTTTTAAAAGGTTCCCTTGTTAAGCATCTGGGAATTGAAGCGACCATCTGCTGTAAAGCGACTATGTTTTCCTCACAGCCCTGCTGGTCAGCGCCATTTTTAATGGCTTTCTGGCTTTTCCATTGGTGCACACAGTTACGCATTTGAGATAGCTTGAAATTTAGTTTCACAAAACCATTTTACAAACATTAAAATGTGTAAAAAAAAAATTAGGGGGGGGATGGGGGTGGAGATAAATACTGGAGAAGCACTGACTTTATATTTACAGTCTTCTCCACCTGACAGGATGAGATCATTGACAGAATTCCAGTCCACCTTCAGAACGAGTCCATCATGAGCCTTCCACTAAAAAAACAACAACACAGAGATTAAGAAGTTAGAGCAATGAAACATAACCTTTTAATTCTTTAAAAGATAGCTGAAAGATAGAGATATTTGCTTGGTTACAAACGGGAGTAACACAGAACGTAAAGATTAGCCTGGGAGACACTACCCCTTATTCTTGCTCAACCACATTCAAAGTTAATGAGGTGATTTTAATCAAACTTGCAGTCAGTATCACATGTGACTGTGTGACAAAGAGCAGACAGCCCCATCCTGTTCACACTTCAACTTTATGCACTCTAAGTGCACCTTCCTAGACTCAAAGGGGGCCCTAGGTAAAACTGTGCACGTGTGTGTATCAGTGACTGTATAAAGTGACTCAACATGTCAGAAAAGGATTTTTAGGGGTCTCCCAACGATGGTGACTTCCATCATTATGTTGGTCTCCAAGGAGTGTCTGAGGGAGAGGTGATGAAGTCGGACATTTGAGTGCGTGTCGATGAGTCTGTGCTTGAACTCTACGAGGATGTCTGGTAATGGCTGACAGAAAGCTGAGCACACATTAAACCCTCCCCTGTTTATCCAAGGTCCCAGGTGCTATTGGGCTTCAAGAATAATAATAAACAAATGTATACATGAACAAGAAAAATACTCACTGCTGTACAAGGTAATATACTGAGTGATATGTTTGCAGTGAATGTGAGGGCTCATTAATTTATTGATCTATCAAGGAGGTTGAAACTTTGCCAGGATTTGGAAAGACGTCTATTTATTTTTTGGCTGTACTACATAAAGACTAGCATAACCCGTAACTGCTCTTCTTTAGTTCCTGCAAATCCTCCATCAGACAAAAAAAAGCTATAATGGCTGAATGTGGCACTCAGCAAAATAAAAACTTGCTTTAAAGCGATAATTCTGCATTGCATCTACTGGTACTGAGAAATGATTGACCTTCATTCATTTTTCAATGATTTTAAAACATTTTTTATGTGATACTCCTTTCTGAATTAAAATGACAGCCCAAGATGCTCACATTGAAAAGAAAAGAAGTCTTTGTGCAAGTTACAACCTGTGCAGGCACTTGTGATAGCCATCAACAAGCTTTAGGGTTAGGGATAGGGTTAGGGAGTGACCATTCTTCAAGATTACATTTTCTGGTTTGCAGGCTAGAATTGACTTTGAAACACAGATTATATATTTTCACAAGGGTTATGATCAGTAGTTTGGAAAAGTTGTTTTATCTGCTCTAGAACCAGTTTTGGTGTGTGTTCGGGGTCACTTCCCACTGGAAGTAAGAAATCTATTGTTTGTCTAATGTGTGTTCTCAGGGACTTCTCTCAATAGATCAATAGATGGCCCAATGTCGCTGGAGCTGACAGAATCACCTTTACTCATCTGGGCATTTTGGACGGACAATTCAACCTTTATCTCATTAAACCAGAAATATTTTTCCTTCAGCAGACTTTTTCTTCGTCAAAGTAATCATTTGAAAACTTAAGATGAGCAAATAAACTGTTTTCAATGCAGTTAATCTCAGCTCATGAAATGTAAAACCGGCACAAGAGTTCCGTCGGCTTCCAGTTCATGGCATACCTGTTCCTTGGTAGTTGAGGGCTTTTGGTGGTTGTTGGACTTTGACATTGCACCGTTTGTGTTTTATTCCAATGAGTGCTGTCAAATGAACCCTTTCTGTGTTGGCACAGAGAAGCAACCACCATCTGTAGTTAATCACGACCACCAACAGGAAGTGTGGAGGCCTTGGCAAGTTGAAAAACATTTGGGATCTTTCAGCACTGATGAATTAATAATCTGTACGGGTGTAGCAGGCAGGGTTTCCACCAGTTTATTATAAGCCCGGTAAGGAGCCAGGCCCAAGCATTGGGATTTTATTCTATTTATTTTCAAATCAAGTTAGTAAGTATTTTTAAAGATGTTTTAGCCAAAAGCAAAAAAAAAAAAAAAGAAGTGAACTTCACGGTTCTGTTGCGTAACTGCTAAAATCAACAGCGTGTACTCAACAGAAAACAGTTTAAACAAAGTACCAGACAGATGTTGTGATTCAATGCAATTTAAAAAAAAAAGGATTTAATTATAGTTTTCTTTTCCAGCTAATACTCAACCCCATTAAATTAATTGATTACTTCAGGCTAAATCCTTACCTGCAGCGTGTGGAAAACAGAGACACTCAACACTTTAGATGTAGGAACTCAGTTTCCTGACAATCAAAACACAGCTAACATGTGATAATGGACAATCTCTGAAGCAATTGGACATCTTTACAGAAATTTAAGAAATAGTTCTCAGGTGTTTTGTGTTTCTCTACAAATAATGAATGTGCCACTTTTCAATTGAATTCAAATCGTATTGTAATATTTTTTCCAAAATTGTTTCAATTAAATCCATTTTTGTTTTAAAGATCCTTCAATTAAATCATGCTGTTTCTTATTTTCCTGATGCATGAAAGAGAAGGACACCTAATCAGACCACTGGAGAGGACCAATGAAGGCATTCTTTTCACAGCAGCAATATGGACAACACTCAAACACAGTAAACTCTGATGTCATTAATAGGTACGTTATGACCCAAGTGCATAATGTGTGTGTAATTAAGTGGTCTCAATGTTTCCCTCGCCTTTTTTTTATTCATTTGAAAAGAAACTAAGTACCTGTAAGACTTTAGCACTGGGTTGCAAAGGCTTGATGATTAGCTGCTTTCCTGATGTGTAGAGTATCCTGTCCGAATCTGGACCCCAGGCCACAGAATACACAGGAGAGCCTAAAAATGCACAAAAATACAGGCAAATCTCTGATTAATCACGAGATTAGAGCAATGGAATAAACTCCAACTTGTGTTGACTTCTGATTCTTTCTGATTCAGCTTCACAGGGATGTTGTGCCCTTTGTCACTGGCAAACCCAAAGTTTGTGTGAACTGCAGAACTAATTCCTACACTCAGAAGGTATCACATTCCCTCAGAGACCTCAAAATCAGCCTTACAGCACCGAGCTTACGGGGCAGCTGAGAAAAGCAGCTGAGAAAAATTGGTCTAACTTCTACAGAAGGCACACGTGTGTGTGCAGACAAGCACATGTTAGAGAGAAAGTGTATGTGTGAGCTCAGTTTTCTAATGCCAAGAGTTGTGATTGCTTTATGGGGACCAAAAATGTTGCATCTGAAATAGTTAACCACTTAAATGAGGGTGAGGACATTTAGGGCTGTGGTTAGCCTTTTGGCTCAGGTAAGTGTTGGGGTTTGGTGTTCAGTTGTGTTTCTTAAGGTTAGGATAAGAGGCTGGGAAATGCATTATATCAATGGTGTCCCCGTTAAGATAGTAACACAAGGATGAATGCGAGTGTGTCTGAGTTGAGTTGTGGCTACACGCGTGTGCAGGGGAGGGGGCCTGACATTTAACCTCACTCCAGGTGCATGTGGTTTCTCACAAATGCCAGCTGGTCACATGATCTAAAATCTGATGAAGGCAACGAGAGGGGTTGAGACAAGTTCCTCTTTCCTCCCTCTCGCTCAGTTCCAACCTCTTCCTAGAGCTTACTCTTAAAATGGGTCATAAGGTACCCAAAAAGAACAGCGTGATCCTGCAGTGTGTGTGTGTGTGTGTGTGTGTGTGTGTGTGTGTGTGTGTGCATGCATTTGTGTCTCTGTGGGGAGTTGAAAGCTTTGAAGTGAAGCAACACCTGCAGTAACCTGGGTGCCATGTGGTGGTGCGTTTCTGAAAAGCAATGCTACTAAATCCAGGTAACCGACAGATCTACGGAGCTTTAGAGGATCCCACAATTCAGCAGTTCATTCTCAAAACACAAACCCTCTGGGTTTTCGACAGTTCCTCTCATTCAACAATGGTGTACCGTTTTATTTTGTTTCTGTTCCGCATGTTAGACAAAAGAAAGTTTAAAGAGTAAAACTGCACGATAAATCAATTAATAAATAAGCCATCTGTGAATGCTGGAGAAGTGCACAGTATTAGGAGTAATTTCTTATGCTCTTTAATAAAACTCCACTATAAAGCTTTGAAGCTTTATGGTACTTTTAAAGAAGGAAAACCTCAGAACTGGAACACTTATTCTGCTTTTCTTCTACTGAACAAAATTAAATTCTCTTGTGCCCCGAAAGCAGACTTATATTAGCTTTATGAAGCTGCAGAGCAACACAGAGTGGGGAAAAAAAGCTTTCTCATTTTTTTTTTAAAAGTGGAAGGTTCAACAAAAAAGAATACAACTGAATGAAAAGCATGAGGAGTAAAAACAGAGTACACTTAATGGGTAAAAATGCTTCTGAAGGAGGGGACTGCCTCACAGGCACTTTCTGTTTGTCTGATGTCAAACAGCTGCCGTCATGTCAATAAAAGCGCCATATTTTCGAGAGAATGAGTGAATGAACAGAACCTAGCTTTCTCAAAGCGTTACCATTCACATATGCGTATCACAGCGGTTGATTCTCTGCTGGAGATGCAGCGCCTGAGCAGAGCAAAGAGGGTGCAGCACATGATCAACAACGTGGAGATCTCTGTTGAGCAGGTCAGGCATGGCGGCAACAGCTTTGATACGGAACACAAAGTCACTGCCTGTCAAGGTTTCAGGGATTCTATTGTAGCATTCGCACTCTGAGGAATCCTGCAAAACTTCCTAAGTATTTAAAAGGATTCTAGCCTGGTAATCTGTGCAAGAATCAGGGGCAAAGGCTTCAGACATTTGCATTCTCCAATGCAGCTCCTGCGGAAAAAAGGCGTTTCAGGGCTGCAGCGCATGTGTGAAAAAGTCTTAAGAGAGAGAGGGCTGTCACAACAGAAGTGGATGAAATCGAGTCGAACTTGTCTCACTTTTTTTTCTGCTTCTCTTGACTTCAAAAGAAAAACAAAATATCAACACCAGTCTATGAATCACCGAGAGCACGTGTTTTCCGTGTTGTGTTTACTGACTGAAGTTTAATAGGAGGGAACAGACTTTGAATGTAAGTGCTATGTTCACAAGAAGCCTAAAAATGGATTCTTTTGAAAAAATACATTTTAAAAAATCCATTCAGATTATCTGAATCGAGATTTAAATTAGGAAGGAGAAATGGACTGTCGCCACCCTCAATATACAGCTGTTAGTTTTGCTGTGCACATTATTTCCAGATGTTACAAGACTGTGAACAGCATACCTGCTTCCAGGCATAACTTTGTACATTTAAGAGTAATTGTATAATAAAAATACGATTAAGGGAGAAAGTGTATAGGACTCCAGATGCGGTGGGTTCAAACTGAGAAATTTCTAAACATAAACATAAGAAAAAAACTAAACAAAAAAATAAAAAAGATATTCCCCCTGAAAGCAACGTGTATTATTGTAGTTCAGGAGGCATCTTGCACAGCTAGGACTTGAAATCATTAGCAATTATTAAAGTTACATAAAACAACATTTTTTCCACAGTTTTTTTTTTTGTTAGTTTTTTTTCTTTGCCTGACCTGACCTTGGCTAACCAGAGTTGAGCGGAGCATCCCACTTTTGGACCAGATCTTGATCTGTCCGTCTTCACCAGCTAAGAAATTAAAGACACAATTAAAAAATATAATTAATTGAAACATAAAGGAAACATGACCCAGAAAGATTGCTTGAATGAAGCACACAATAAAAAAGCAACTGAATCGTCTTAACCTGTGATAAGAGCAGTCCCGTCAAAGTTCCACCTCCCAGCCAAAACAGCTCCTTTGTGTGCGTCAACACTTTTCTCTATGCGTCCTGTCTTGGAGGCAAGGTGGAATTTTCCTGTAAAGTGAGGCAAAAATCAAAAAGAAGCAAAAAATAAAAAAAGGGAAACATGCACAAAAAGAAGGGGGGAAAAATTAAAAAAGGGAAACCTGCTAAACACTTTCTCAGAAATGGCCAAAGCTGATGTGAATGTTTCCAGTCTTAAATCTAAAACAATATTGCATGCTGTAATAAACTGGCATCTAAATGGATGCCTTCTTGTTCACAAAGAATGTAAGTTCATAAGTGTGTGTAATTCCAGCAGCAGCATAAAACAAATGGACCAAAATCCTTTTTATGGCCAATCCAAAACATTAGTCAAAGGAAAATATTCACTAAGCTTGAAAACAAAATACATGGAATATATAAATAAAAGTCTAACAACCACTCCCATTACACATAATTAGCATCAAAGTGATACTTCTACAATAAACTAAATTACAAACTTAAACCTTTAAGCAGATGAGTGAAATTAAACTATTTCTGTTGCTTGAATTGCAGCAATTTCCTATTTGCTAGACATGAAAGGGTGATCAGGCATGGAGACAGTTATTGAAGATGCTGGGCAAACATATACTTTGTGGCAGTGTATATTAAAAATTCAGAATGTTCTATGTAATTTCTGGCAACCTATAACTGCAAATCAGCACGCTGCCGCTCTCTCCCGTTTCTAAATTTGGACCTCCCAACAAAAGTGCATGTTACTGATCCAGCAGGTAGTCAGCAAAACAGCCATGTACAGCTGTATAAAGGAACTCTTTCAAAAAACTTCTGACTTAATGCGATGTTTCTGCCTGTGTTACAATGCATTGTTATCAGCAGTCATCAGAAAAGTTGTTTTACTGCCAAGTCTATTTAAATTTCACACAATATCCTTGGTGGTGGGCTTTGTTATGCAATTTAAAATGACTAATAGGGATCTGAAGTACTGAAAAATTAATGTTATTTAGAAGTTCTATGAAAAAAAAAGATAATTACAAGGGAATTCATCAGAAAAAAATAATACAATTCCACATGGTCGGGTACGTAATCTTAAACGTTTGAATAAAGCCCCAAAACGAATGTGAAGTCCTACAACGGTACACTACAGAAACTGCCTTGATAAGATATTTTGGTACACGCAATAGTCAAAAGAATAAATTCCCAACTATCATGCCTGTGATGTTTCTCTTGTATGGTACGCGAGATCGGTAGCTATTAATATTTTTGCAACTTTAAAAGAAGAAGCTTAGAAAAAAAGGTTAAGCAAATGTGAATTCTAACAGAGTTTTCACCACCAGTCTCAAGTCTGCCAGAAGAAAATTGCTGCTTCAGTTTGTGGGTGTGTTTATGCAACCCTACACTGCCATTAGAGTTGTGACCACACATTGCCTGCCATAGCTGTACATCTATACTCTGTGTTTATATCTAATATAGGATGATGAAGAAACGCAAAGGCCATGTAGATAGATGTCACACAGATCGTATCAAGTAGTTAAGTTAACATAAAGTATCCTTCTTTAGTGATACTTCACTGAATCACCCATGAAAAATAGACGGAATATACATTTTTTAACACTGCCAAATAAGGACAAATGTGTAAGCAAGATCAGTGACTTATCATATTCACAACAATCTAACTGAAGGAGATGATCTCCTTTCAATATGAACAATGCATGTTAAATTTTAAAATTGCATTTCATTTGAAAAACACTGGCATCATATAAAGTACATAAAACAAAACTAAACATAAAAAACAAAAGTTATGACAGTTTAGTTACATTCTATATATTTAAAGACTTATGCGTCTGACCATTTTCACATTTCTAAGTTTGACGAAAACAGGCAATGATTTCTCTCATGCTGCTACACATAGTGATATCTGTTCTTAGAAACAAAGCTCTGTGGCTTGGAGGATTTCAGAGAGCATATTTAGACTTGCCATCAGTGCTGGTGAGGACAAAAATCTCCGTCTGTGTCTGCTTTTTGCCACCAACAGTTTTGGGGAACCAATGTAGGTCAATGGGGTAAAAGTCCTCCGGTAATCTGACAACCAGGCTGGTTTCATTGTTGAGCAGGTTCCACTTGAGGATCTGATGATCCTCGCTACATGAGAACAGCTCATCTGCTGTGGTCCAACCCACACAACTCACAAGTTCCTTATGTGATCTGCCATTAAGGTAAAAAATAAACTCATTTGTGTTTTAACTGACTGTCCGTTTCCAGTCCATGGCAAGTGTCATTTCAAAAGAGTTATTTTATGATGTTCCTTCTTAATATAATATATACATGTGCTAACAAATAAATAATCAAAAATTATATGATATATATATATATATGTACTCCTCCTCCTACATAATGTTATTCAAATTAAATCCAACTCAATTAGCTAAAATACTAATATGACTTTCATCTATGTACGTTAAATATCAATAATTTTCTTAAGTAACTAAGTCAGAGGGGCAAAATTAATACATAGCTTTACCCTTATAATGTTATAGTTAGAAATTTGGACAAGCCTGTAGTTTTTGATCACGTTTGATTGTATGGGCTAGACAAATATGACAGTGCTATAATCACAACTTTTAGTAATGCTTATAAGTTCTGCTCACACAATAGTTGAGGTGGAGAGTATCCCATACATACTGTTAAAGAACTAATTAAACCACCAAAAAGGATATGTTTCGATTCCTTCTGCAGCGTTGTTTTTAGCCTCATGGTTGATCTGCTGTATCCTGAAAGAACAAAAAAGCAAATTATGCAAAGTCACTTATCGCTGCTTTACAGTTAAGTTTAAAACACTGAAGTCCAAATCCAAGATGTTAAGACACTTAACGATAAGCACAAACCTATTACGTTTATCCCCTAAATGAAGCAAAGCAGCAATCGTTTTACCCTGGTAGCGTTAACAGTAAATGAAACAAGCGTCTGCAGTTGCTACGGTACCTGTCACTGTTGCTAACGTGAATCCTCATATGTATCCGTGTCTTTCGTAAAACACGAATGCTAACGAACCACTGATTAGCCATATTGTGCCATCACTGAGTTTACAGTCAAATAGTCAATAACGCACACACATGATTTATTAATGATCGAATAGTCATTAATATACAAAATAACTATGTCCATAAGCAATAAAAAATGTTTTACCTCACGTTTGAAGGCTAACTTTTGGTAGCCATATGATAGTGCTGAGAAAGTGCATGAAAAGCAAGGTATCGCGAGAGTTGACAATCTCGCCCTATTTCACAACATATTCCTTAATATGAAGAAAAACAAACGGCATCTAACATGTACCTGAATTTAATGACAGTTGGAATCGAAGCACGTTTACATTATTCTCTAATAAAACTAATATAATCGTTTTCGTGAACCAGAAACCATGCTATAGGGCGGGACTCCTATCTACCGTAACCAAGCAACCATTTGAACGACGAATAAACCTAAAGTTTATAGCCTTATGATAACCTAACATAAAAGTTAACATTCCATAGGGGAAGTTTTGTTATTGTCTTTATTTTTTGCCCACTATTCAGTTTATGGCTTTTGTAGGTGTGGAGTTAGGCGGAGTTGGCTTCGTCCCCTTTTTTGAATTTCGTGTTTTTTTCCCCTTGCCCTTTGAACGGTCCATGATGCCTTGCGTCAGTAACGAATTTGGTTTGACGGCACAGTTTAGGCGCCATTTACAAGATACAGTTTTCGAGCAGGAAAGCGACTCGGAATGACACTGGGCTGAATTTGGTGGATTATATTTGCCGATTTTGGGATTTTTCACACTTTCTGTAAAATCGCCAGGTGGATCAGAAAGGAAGACTTTTGACGGGCTGTTTGTAAATTGCGCAAGGTACAGAGATATTTTAAGCGGAAAGTTATCACTGGGTTCCGTCTATTTGCTGAAATTCGTAGCATAACTTCAACACCAAACCTAACGTTAACATCGCGTTAAAGTAAGTTTTAACGCAAAGCAAGGATAGGAGGCGAAACAACTAGTGTTTTGCAAACCATTTAATTTCGTCAGTTAGATAACCTTTTTAGCCAAAAACGACCTCCAACGTATCATTTATAGACACAAGTCGGTCAGTAACTGTAACATCATATCTGACGTTGTCGTGAACAAAGATAGCTCTACAAAGTTGAACGTAGTTTCGCAGTAGGTGGGTCGAACTTAGCTAATTACGTTAGGATTCGCAGTGCTGCAATATTTTTGACATTCGATTGTTAGCTTCCACAGCTAACTTAACAGTGTCATGAACAATGAAAAAAAGCGTCGGACGTAACCAAGGCAAGAAATACCAATTTATTTAGCTTATGCACGGCTTAACCGTGAAACCAACGTTGCTTTTGACTTTCATTAGTTCTTTGATTGTGCTTACCAAGCGGCTTGGGTTACCCCGTTTATACCACCGCCCCCAACATAAAAGTTCTTGAGACTGAACGGTTATATTACTGTCAGTTTTAGACCTCGACTAGAACCTCTGGCGCTGTTCTGTCGATAGTGGTCGTGTAATATTAGCAATGCTAAGTGCTAAAGAGAGAATCAACCTATTAGCATATTAACTATATTATGCTTTCCTATAGTGACGTTAACCATTTTTTTCTGTTTATCCATCATTTCTATGGTTAATGACCGTATTAGGGACTGCTGAAATGCCTAATGTAGATGCCAATGCTTACCAAAATGACTCTGTCACGGGTGAGGACATAAACTTTGTACTGATATTTGCGTGTAATGTTAAAATAACATCAGCTTTCCTACAACCGTAAAGAAGATCACTTGGACTGTTTTCGAATCAAGCCTTCTTGATAAATAAGGATATTCGGGTCACAAAATCAAAAGCGCTTACTTTGGTAAAACAACTATGCTAGCATGTGAAAAAAAATACCGATTAGTAGTTAGATGGGCGGCAGTGAGATCTGACTGTGGTAATGATAAAAGCCTGACAGAGTAGCTGCGTGTGACCGACTATAAGTTGACTTGAGAGATTGACAGGCACAGAACCCACTCATGGATATTCTTTTTTCCAAATGACCCCTTCAGATTTCAAACCATGCCATCTAAACCTACAAAGGGCTCAACTGCCTCTGGTAAGCCAAGAGTGAAGGGGTCGCAGCCTCGGGATGACTCCGAGGACGAGTTGGATGTACCCCCTCAAGAAACCAACTCCAATGGCCAAGAGGAGGCACCGCCGACAACTGGCAAGTAACAAAGGGTGTTTTGGTGTCTGTGAATCTAAATAAGTTGTTCACTCAATGGCTTTGCGTGTATTGCTGTATTGGTAGAGGCCATTTGGCACAGGTTTAAAGCTTTTTCTTGCTTAAATCTGAACACGTAGTTACAATGGCAGATACGTTTTTTTTTTCTGAAGTGCCAGTCATCAATAAAAATCATTTTGGGGATTATTTTGATACCGTCGAAGGTACTTCTTCGCCGTTCTTCTCGGCAAACAAGGTAATTTATTTCGAATAATGGACAGTTTTGTGTTGTGCAGCAAACGGCATATGGCTTAATGCTTATAACTTGATATTAAATCATTTGAATGTTACTGTTAAGAAGCACACGGGCAATGTTTGATGTCTCTATTCATTAGGATGTGTTGAAATGCTTCACTGGGTGTCTGCTAGAATTAGACATAGAAACATCGACTCCTTGGCTTGTTTATGCTTATGTGAGCACAATGGATTTTGAACAGGTCGTTGTGGCTTGATGTAATGGCAACGCAATCGTTTTAACGTTATATATCATCACCACAAAGGAGAGCATTTTTTTCCCTTGTGTTTTGGATAGAGTTAAGCATGAGTAAAAACGTGACGTTGATGATAGCGATATACTCTTTAGTTATTTATCATCGACGTAGTGACTGTGGCGCATCTACTCTTGCGTATTAACGCTTCTTGTGGAGAGCGTTTGTGTAAGATTGTGGGTTCGTTCAAACGTTACCATGGTCTTCTTTTCTGTTGGTGGGTTTTTATGGGTTTGCTTTTGTTTATAGAAGAAGGGAAATTACGCCTGTCAACTTTCTCTAGAGTCGTTGTTTGATTGTGACTTGCTGCCTGTGTTTTGTTTGTTTGTTTTTCTTTTTTGTGTGCGTGTGTGTGTGTGTGCTCCTCCACCCCTCCCCCATGCGCCACTGTCCCCCACCTGAAACGACTCGCAGAGAAGAATAAAAGTTGTACTTTTTGTGCCACAGATTCGTCTCAGGGGGAAGCTGCCGAGGCGGTTGATAATCGAAGTTTGGAGGAGATTCTCGGTAGCATCCCTCCACCCCCGCCCCCAGCAATGACCAATGAACCGGGCGCTCCTCGCCTGATGATCACACATTTAGTTAATCGCAACTTTAAATCGTACGCAGGCGAGCAGATTCTGGGGCCTTTTCACAAGGTACGACCAAACTGCTTTAAATTTATTCTCTGGCCTGGGAAGACTTCATGAATGTCTTTTGCTCAGACCAGGGTTATCATCACTGGTAGTGTGTCACAACCTTATTTTATTTGTATAAAATGTTTCATCTAACTGTATGTATCTTAGTATGTGTAGAGGCAAACATAGCAATTATCAAGGGGAAAAAATGGTACTATATCATAGCTTTTTTAATTAAAAAAAAATCAAAGTAGAAAAAGTCACAATCCTCCATTTTGATTCAGTGAGTGTATTCCTCAAGATGTGGTGATGTAGTGGTGTAGACAAATTCCTTCTTGAATTATGACTGTCTTTTGATTTTTGATATTTCTCTCTTCACCTTATTTGTATGGAAATATTTTTTTTTAATTAAATCTTAACTACACTCCAACTGAACACATTCACTATCACACTCTGACAATGCAGAAGTGTTTTCACAAACTTTTCAAGCTTAAAAAATGACTTATTTGTATGTAGGTGATGTTTGTTTTCCTATGATTTATTTATTTATTTTCATGTTCTTTTGCCTTTCTCACAGCGCTTTTCCTGCATCATTGGACCCAATGGAAGTGGAAAGTCCAATGTGATAGATTCAATGCTCTTTGTGTTTGGATATAGAGCTCAAAAGATCAGATCGAAAAAGCTCTCAGTGCTGATTCACAGCTCTGATAAGCACAAAGATGTGCAGAGCTGTACTGTGGAGGTGCATTTTCAAAAGATTATTGATAAGGTATATATATATATCTCTTTCTCCATCACAAATACAAACTACACTCACTTTGAAACGATCAATATGCAGGTCAAATAGAGAAGCATGTTGGGAAGTATTTTTCTGTGGTTAGAATTATAGCAGAATTTTAGATATATTATTTTCTCAATCCTCATTTTCTTTATTTCTAGTCATTTATCACATCAGTGACTAAACACAAACTCAAATCAGTCATGAAAGTTACAACTAACTCCCACACACGGAACATTAATCTCATATTGTTCTAGAAGCGCTCCCTCTATTTTTAATTATTTTTTTAAAAATTAACCATGTGGTGATTAGGCCCCATCTGACTGTACAGTAAGACACAGTGGGTGTTTGTAGTAAGTTTTTTTTTTTTTTTAAGTAAGATAATTAGTCAGATGCATTAAATAAATAAGTTCCACAGGAACAAGGCGAACTGTGTGTCTAACAGACAGATATGTTTATATTTTTAATCTGCCACAGGGGGTGTGAGTAAGTTTTGCCTTGACTTCTGCTAAAGATATTCAGACTTTTTAGTTTGCTTCCTCGGACTGATGTAAATTAAAATCAATTCGGTGGACCTATTTTACAAAGCTTTGTTGTCTGTTAGCTGTACAACCGATTGTGTTTGAAACCTACAATAATTTTTTTTCATAGCTTGAATACTCAAATTTGACTGATAGAATTGTTTCTAGAGGAGAAACATTTTAGGCAAATTGCTTAGCCTTTTTTAATTTGTGTTATTTGTAACTTGATTACATCATATAATGTGTTTCTTGAATCCTGTAAATTTGATAGAATACACCCCTGTTACTGCCATGTTTTTTAGAAGAAATGGAACTGGAACTGTCCCAATACTGCTGTGTGATTTTTAAACAGTCCTCATTCTTAAAACCTTTTAATGTGGTTTGTTGTTTTGTTTAATTTTTTCTCAAAGCACTCTGAGGATTTGTTAGTACTTTGAGTTTTACATGTGTAGAGCTTTTCAGTCTGAACTGTTCTGTTCTAAGCTGCTCTGTCTTCTGCCCCTCCCCCCTCTGAGTCAGGAAGGAGATGACTACGAAGTCATCCCCAACAGCAAGTTCTATGTTTCCAGGACTGCCAACAAAGACAATTCTTCAGCTTACTATATCAATGGCAAGAAAGCCACATTCAAAGAAGTGGGGGCTTTACTCCGAAGCCATGGTATTGACCTAGACCACAACAGATTTCTGATCTTGCAGGTAATTTTTTTTCTGTAATTTGCTCTTCCCATCTACCAGTTCCAACTCTAGCTTTTCTGTTTTTAATTCCCTCCTGGGACCATCCCGTTCTGTCCGAGATTTCCTGCTTATCATTTTCAATCCATTTCCTATGCCTTTTTAAGTCAAATGTTTCATGGACCTATAAGCCCTGCTTGTCTGTGGGAAATAACCTGTTGCACTGGAATTGGAAAAGAGGAGGCTCTCTGCCAGCCCTTAGATTGCTATAGCAGCGCATCATGGTTTGAAACAATGTGGAAAAGGTGCGAACCATTATTTGCTGCTTTAGAATTTTAAGGAAAAGATACAGTTTGGCCATACATGGACCTGCATGTGAGTCGTTGAATTACTCATTCAGATTTTGCAGTGAGAAAATCTTTGGTAATTGTCCACTAGTGGGTTCAGGTTGGACCTTGCTTTCCCTCCCCTTCCCATTTACCTGCCACACTTTAGCAGCACGTAAATATTGGCGTGTGAGAATAAACCCCAACCCCAATATTAGCAGTGCTGCTTCAGTGTGGCCGGGCCAAACACCCTCCATTACCATGGCTTTAATATTGGTGTGACCTTTTCTTCATTTATTTATTTGTTTAATTCGTTTCCTTCATTGTGACCAGTCTGCATTCTGAATACTTAAAATTATTTTGGTTGTTGGATTTTTAAAAATATATTTTTTAATTCATTTATTTATTTTTCCATTTGTGTTATGCTGTACAGAGTTTGAATCAGTTGACTTGCTACAGTGTCCCACCCTGCTGAGTGTGTTTCATCTGACCTGTCACACTTTTTTACTAATGAGCTCCAGCCATATGGGGATGACTTGTCAGGCGAGAATAAAGTGGCAGATTTAATTTTATGACCCGAGTTTTGACATTTCTTTTTGATTTCCAAAACATTCGAAAGCTTTCAGGTGGGCACTTGTGTCCTGTTTGACTTCTGTGTGTCTGTGTATACATGTCCATTTTCACTCTTCCTCCCAGTCTTTGAAATTGCTGCATGACCATGGAAAGAGGCTTGAGCTTGTTCTCCGAGGTCACTTTTCCAGGGCTTTGGCAGAAGGGTAGTGTCTATTTTGTGCACTGATCAGGGAAAAGGATGACTTGAGACCCCCCCCACCCCCACCCCTTCTTTTAAAGTCCTATTTGGGTGTGTTGCATATTAAGGGAGTATACACAGCCTTTTCTCATCATTTGAATTTAATTAAATTAAAAAAAAAAATGATTTAGTAAAAAAACATTTGTGTTGAACTTTGTATTGAATTTTTTGCAGGGTAGTTTAGTCATTCATTTCCACCCTTTTCATTTTAGATGAGCAAATAAAAATGGTCACATGTTCAGAGAAATGTAATTAACCTAGAAAAAACATCCTTAATTAAGTACCAAATGGCACACATGCATATTATTAGGTATTTATTCTTCTGTGTCAAAGAAGTGAAAAGGTTTGTGGTAGCCTTTGTTTTTTAAACATTTACAATCTGGTGGTTTAATATTTTTAAACACGGGTGTGCTTACTGAATGGGCAGTGAGGGGGTGTTTTGCTGTCTTTGATACTCTGTTGTCCTCTGAATGAAACATGTTTCTGATAATTTCTCATTAAATAATGTGATCCTTTTTTCTTTAGTTACTTTTTTTTTTAAGTATCTTTCAGTTTTCTGTCTCTGTGTTGTAATATTGTGTTACTTTCATAGTAAGAGTATGTGAGAGTATGCAAGGTGTTTATATTTTAGTTTTATTTATATTTATACTGTTTAAAAAAAATGAATATATATTTTATTTTACCAAAGCCTAACGGTTACTGTTAATTTTTCAAGTTCAGGAATAAGTGCATGTATACCTCCGCCAACATGCTCTTTTGGACTGTATACAGGGTGAGGTGGAGCAGATTGCCATGATGAAGCCTAAAGGCCAGACGGAGCATGATGAGGGGATGCTGGAGTACCTCGAAGACATTATTGGTTCTTGTCGTCTGAAGGAGCCTATCCAAACCTTGTCTCGCCGCATTGAGTTGCTCAATGAGCAAAGAGGAGAGAAGGTGAAAGCACTTTCAAACTCAGCATCTTTCATTCCTGTTTCTTCTTTTTTTTGTGCATTTTTTTATAGTTGCTATTGGGGTTGAGGTTGTTTGTTTTTGTGCCATCAAGAGAAAGTATTCAAGGTTAAAATAATGAGTTATTCCAGGTGTGAATCTGAACCTTGTAAGACAAGCTGCCACTTGGCAGGACTGTCTTCTCTGTTTATACAGAAGCTGTCAAAGGTTTGCACACACCAACACATTCTTTTCCAATGAGATTTAATTAATGGGTTTCTTTGCATACACTGACCTCTGAAGATTGCTTTAATGTTTATATCTCGACCCTATAATCTCCTTCAGTCTTTCTCATTTTTACATTATTACACCATGAATGAAATTTAGACAGCTGAAATTAAACACCATAATGTTTCTTTTTTTTTCCTCTTTTTTTTTTTCATACTGCCCCAGCTAAACCGAGTAAAACTAGTGGAAAAGGAAAAGAATGCTTTGGAGGGAGAAAAGAACAAAGCTGTGGAGTTCCTCTCTCTGGAGAATGACATCTTCAAACACAAGAGCCGGCTCTATCACTATTATGTGTGAGTACCACCCATTAGTTCTTTCCATGAAAAATTAAACAAAGTAAACATAAATGGAGCGTGTAAAGAAAGCAAGAGCAGCACACTTGTCAGGTTTCAGACCTTAAATCCCCTCGTTGTATCAGGAAACTTGAGTTTGTTCTCTTTTTTTATTTCTGGTGTCTCTTTGTCATCAGCCATGATTTGCAGAAACGAATGGTGGACAAACAGCAGGAGAAGCAGAACATCTTGGAGGAAACCAAAGAACTCACTGAAAAAAATGCAAAGATTTCACAGGAGATGGAGAAAATGAATGAAGAGCTTAAAAATGTAGAAAAGTAAGAAATGTACAGGTTTTTCCCCCTGGTGCTATATCCTTAGATTGTTTTAAAGTGGTCCTTTGTAAGGAAAAATGCAGCCTGGAAATTACTAAAATTATTTAAATTTGTTCCACATCTAGTTTCGATGTTTTTTTGTATGCATGTGTGTCCTAATTTTTAAAAAGAAGCTATAGACTTACTATTGGATGTCTTATTTTAACAATTATTTGGCTTTTATGATCAGAACATTTTAATTTTCATGTAATTAAACATTATAATAAAGCTAATGCTGAGCTTCAACAAGATTGTCTATTTATAGAGAAAACATAGATGTCTTTATTTGGGTATTGATAATCTTATGTAAATTATTTTGATAGTTATTCCTGAAACGATGCTTGAATAAACTGGTGAAATGTTTTTCCTCCGCCAGGAAACAAAATAAGATCAACAAGTACATTGAGACGCAGAAGGAGAAGTTCACCCAGCTGGACCTGCAGGATGTTGAAGTGCGTGAGAAGATTAAACACTCCAAGAGTAAGAACAAGGCATTGCAGAAGCAGCTGGAAAAGGATCAGAAAAAGGTGTGTTGGCCTTTAGGCTGCAGTCCACTGCTACTCACAGATCAATGACTTAATGAAACACAGTTTTACTGTTTGCTGCTCTGCTCTGGATCACATGTGTCACTCCAACATTATCAGTGTGAACCCTCTGCTCAAAGGCACCAAACACTAAATCTGTCCCAGTGTAATTTTAACCCTTTTTATAAATGCAGAGCTGACGTCCATTTACAGATAAAGCTTGAAGACACCATGGCCTTAGTGTTTGTCTTGGCTATGAGGAAGAAAATACTGTTTCCTATATGGAGAGGTGCTTGTTGGAAGCCTAACAGCTAAATTAAATATTAAAATATATAATAAATTCCATGTTTGTTCTTTTAAATGTTTAATGTGCATGCAGATTCTCTAAATCCTCTTTAAGGAGATTTTTCCCCATTAATCATTGCCGTTGTTTTATAATTGTAAAGAGAGCCTTAAAAATATGGGGAAAATTTTAAAATGTTATGAATTTAATTCTAAAAGCCTTTTTTCTCAGTAATCGTGGCTACTGCCACAGAGACGGCTTAAGAGTAAAGAAAGTTGTGTTATTGTATTTTGTGAACATATTAAAATCTTTTATTTTTTTCATAAGATTTTTTATTCCACAGTGTAGACTCTTAAGAAAAAAGAAAACAGCAGTTTTAGAATGTTGTATGTCACAGTGAGAAAAAGAAAATATGGGACAGTGATATTTCCTGTCTTCATAGTGTAAATATTGCCATCGATCACAATTGGTCACACATGACTCCCTCTGTTGATGAAAAATAATCTAGATATGTATGGACCATGCTTTAATTTATTTGTTTAAATCGTTTTTTTTCTTTAAGAAATGGACTTATGTTATTCCTAGAATAAAATAAAAGCCAGTGTTTTCGTTTAAATGAACTCTTAACAGGAAGGACCATCAGGCCTAAACTATCCACTAGGGGGCTGTCAAGTAACGCACAAGTCGACCGGCGCTATCGTTCCCTTTCACCAGGAAGTCTTTTTTTGCTCCACTGTTGTCTCTGTCTTACACACTTACTGATAAACAGTTCCAGTCAAACGAGGAGCGTTTTTTTTTTTTTATATATACAGAGGTGTCTTCTCATCTGACTCTCACTCCAAAACACACTGCTCCACCTACAATGGCAGCACTCTGGAAACATCTTGGTCAGAGGGGGAACTGGGCAGAGGCAGTCAGACCTCTGGGGAGCAGTGTTCTGCTGTGTGGCTGTCGACTATGGCCGGGCTTGTGTAACACTCCCAGCAGCCACATTCACATTTCACCCGCAGTTAACCCTACAAAACATACACACACACACTAATTCTTGCCTTCTTTCAGCCCTGCCAAGCTGCAGACTTGTGCCAGTCCTAACCAGGGTTACTCAGAACTGAATGTGTGTTTATAGTTGATCACATTTGTGTGTTTGGCATTGTTTGGAATGTACGACCCAGAAACTATCAACTGTATTTTAACATATTTCAAAGCCTCCGGTTGCCTGAATTTTTTTTCGTTGTTGTTCTGAGCAGAACTCTTTATGTAAATGAGCCCCTTTAGATTTGAGATGCCCTAAATAGAAGCACACAGATCTACTCAAATGTTAAACCAGGTCTTAATAGTTGAAGAAGTCAGTGTTAGGAAGCACCGTTGTTGTTGGGAGCCACACTTGGACGCATCTACTGTTTTTTTTGTGTGTTTTCTATTAAATGTTATCGTCTGTGGTTGATTTGTCAGTTGGAGGAAGTGCGCAGTGTACCAGCCAGCAGTGAAAAGGCCATCTCTGAGGCAACAGCCTGCAAGGAAGACCTGGAGAAACAGAAGGTAAAAGAAGAGGAAAAGCTCAAGCAAGTGATGGAGAGTCTGAAGGAGGAGACAAGTGGCTTGCAACAGGATAAAGAGGTCTGGTTGGATTCTAACGATTAATTTAATGACGTGTAATTGTTTCTGCAAATTCAAGCCTCGAGCTTTTTTAACCTTTTCCTTTTCCACTGGCGCTTTCCAGACAAAAGAGAAGGAGCTCATGGAACTCAGCAAAGCTGTAAACGAGACCCGCTCTCGTATGGACCTCTCGCAGTCAGAGCTTGACATTTACCTGAGCCGCCACAAAACGGCCCTGACCCAGCTCAACACGGCCAAACAGACGCTTCAGACAACATCAGACACTCTGCACGAGCGCCGCGCGGCCATCAAAGACCTGGAAGTTCAGATACCCCAGAAAGAGCAGCAGCTCAAGGAGGTCAGAGCAGATCTGTTTGTGCTGTGCCCGCCCACGGCGTGCTGACGGCGTCCGCTCTAACCGCTCGCCTTCGCCCTACAGGACCAGAGGGAGCTGGACCAGCTGATGAAGACGGATAACGAGACCAAGGAGGTGGTGAGGGAACTGAGGCAGAAAGTAGATGAAGCCAAGAGTTCTCTGTCGTCGAATCGCAGTCGAGGAAAAGTTCTGGATGCCTTAATGCAGCTAAAAAAGAGTGGCAAAATTCCAGGCATATACGGCAGACTGGTAAAGCATCTCCCAGCATTGTTACTGTATTTATTTAAATGAAACCGATCGCATGTTCAGTTAAAGTTAGAGATGGCAAGTGGCTGTGTTATTTAGGTATTTGTGTGCTCGCAGGGAGACCTCGGAGCCATAGATGAGACTTACGATGTGGCCATTTCCTCTTGTTGTGGGGCTCTGGATAATATTGTGGTGGATACCATTGACACGGCTCAGAAATGTGTCACATTCCTCAAAGAGCAAAACATCGGAGTTGCTACTTTTATTGGTCTCGACAAGGTAAAAAAAAAAAAATCCTGACTTTGTAGAGCTTTAATGAGGTGGTGTAACATCTCTGGGGATGCAAACAAACCATATTTTGCTTTTCCCCAACATTGTTCCTCTTTCTTTTCTTTTTGTAGATGAAGGTGTGGGAGAAGAGCATGGCTCCCATTCGCACTCCAGAGAACAGCCCTCGCCTCTTTGACATGGTTCGAGTGAATGATGACAATGTGCGACCAGCTTTCTACTTTGCCCTGAGGGACACCCTAGTGGCCCAAGACATGGAGCAGGCCACGAGGATGGCCTTCCAGAAAGACAGGCGCTGGAGAGTGGTGACCCTGAAGGGACAAATCATTGAAATGGCTGGTTGGTGGCTTCCCTTCTCTGTTTTGTTTTGTTTGTTTTTGTCTGCCCGGTGTTATTAAGCCTCCATGTGTTTCTCAGGAACCATGACCGGTGGAGGAAGAGTCCTAAAAGGCAGAATGGGCTCTTCTATTGGCACAGAAGTTTCACAGCAGGAGGTAAATTCTTTAAAAAGTGCCAAATCAATTCATTTTCAAGCATGGCAAGTAACTGGAATATTCTGTTAGTAACTGTAACCTGTTAGCTTTTAGCTGTTAGCATCATATTAAAAAGCCCTGCTTACTTTGAGGCTGTGAGTTCTTCTATTATGTGTTTTATCTGTAAGTGTTCATGCTGAATAAGTAAACGCTCCATCACAAAGCAAGAACAGGTTTTTTTCTTCCTTCCTTTCCACAGCTCGACCGTATGGAGAGCAAGCTAAATGAGAAAGTGTCAAAGCTGCAGGGCTGCCAAGAGAAAAGGCTGCAGCTGGAGGAGAATGTCCAGCGCCTCCAGCCTCAGCTCAGAGAGATGAAGAACACTCTGGAGAAATACGCCAAGAGCATGACCGTGCGTCATATTCCCTCGCCGGATTTTTTTTCTGTCTCTGACGTCAAAACGAAGGCGTCTGCTGTTCTGCAACCGGAAAATATCACTAACCACTGGTTCAAAAACTGTTGCCCCCTCATGAGTTTGTGTTTTCCTTCCTCCTGCAGAGTCTGGCTGACCAGGAGACCCACTTAAAACTTCAGATTAAGGAGCTTGAAGCCAATGTGCTGGCAGCTGCCCCAGACAAGGCCAAACAGAAGCAGATGGAGAAGAGCCTGGAGGCCTTCAAAAAAGGTAGAAGCCGCTGTAAACCTTCATTAGATTTCATTTCAACAGTTCAACATCAGCCACACATAATATTTACAGTTCTGTGTAATGTGTCAAAGGTTCCAGGGCATGTCACTGTTTTTATTTCCAATATTTGACATCTGAGGTTCCTTCTCTGAAAACGTACATCAGGAACATCTAACTGTCTTATTCAACAGACTACGAGTCAGCATCCAGCAAAGCCGGGAAGGTGGAAAACGAGGTGAAAAGACTCCACAACCTGATTGTTGACATCAACAGTCACAAACTGAAGGCTCAGCAGGACAAGCTCGACAAGATCAACAAGCAGCTGGACGACTGCTCGTCCACCATAACCAAAGCCAAAGTGGCCATAAAGACCGCCGATCGGTGAGGAAGTGGCTGTTTTATTCTCCTATTGTTTACTTAATAAACAAGCTGTGAGCAGTTTTTCACACAATCTGGCGTCATGGTAACAAACAGCCAAGCGTGTAAACAAGCGTGCTTTTGGATGTTTGGGCTAGCTAACCGGGCAGAACAGGCCTGTCCAGCAGCAGCTCTCAGCTCAGATGTAAGGCCCTCACATTCAGCCCAGCTCTAACTGACGTCTGCTTCCCATTGTGTAGCAACCTCAAAAAGTGCGAGGAGAGCGTCACGCGTGTGCAGGGCGAGCTGGAGGAGAACGAAAAGCTGATGGTGGAGCTCACCGAGCAGCTGAAGAAGCTGGAGGAGGAAGCCGGGGAGATCATGAAGGCCTGTCAGGAGGCAGAGGTTTGTGCTCGTTAGCGTTGAGTTTCTTTTCTCCCCGGAAAGCCCAGAGGCCTCCCAGGTGCCCCTGTGCTCTGCTAGAGAAGAGGTTGTGTGAGCGGGTCTGTGTGGTCCTGCAGGCGGCGCTCCCGGAGGTGCAGGAGCAGCACCAGGCCGTGTCCAAGCAGATAAAGGCGCTGCAGCAGCAGGAGCACGCCCTGCAGGAGCAGTCGCTCAGCGTCCGGCTGGCCATCGAGCAGATCGACGCCACCATCAGCAAGCACAACGGCAAGATCAAGTACTGGCAGGACGAGGTGAGGGAGGCGTTTCTGAATTCACGTTGAGTTTTTGTTTTTTTCACCGTGCCAGATGCTGAGTAAACAAACGAGTAGTTCATGAGTTCATCAGACTAGGTGTGTTGTGGTAACTTTGCCCTCTGCTTCAGGCCACCAAACTCTCCCTTCATACGATCGAAGGCCATCCAGCAGAAGAACTTCCTGTTCTGACTCCTGCTGAGCTCGAAGCCATCTCGGATCCAAACGTCATCATCAACAAGATGAGCACGTTAGAGATCCAGTGTGGTCAGATGAAGCCCAACCTCGGAGCCATCGCCGAGTACAAGAAGAAGGTACGTCAGTTTGGGGGGGGGGTTCTGGGTTTGTCTGCATTCTTATTCGGGTGGTTGTGCTGTTTTGGGTCATGGTGTCATCGCTGTAGTGTGGTTGTAATATTTGGTGTAGCGTCACACTCCCAGACGAGAGGAGATGAGTAAGTAACGTCCCTGCTGTGAGCTGGAACTGCTCAGCACACGACGTCACCCAGCAGGTGGCGTTGTTCACACCCCACAGCCGCCTGTAACGGAAGGAATGGTCTGCTTTGGTGTTCAGGAGGAGCTGTACCTGCAGAGGGTGGCCCAGCTGGATGAGATCACCACAGAGAGGGACAGCTTCAAGCGGGGCTACGAGGACCTGCGCAAACAGCGGCTCAACGAGTTCATGACCGGGTTCAACATGATCACCAACAAGCTGAAGGAGAACTACCAGATGCTGACCCTGGGAGGGGACGCAGAGCTGGAGCTGGTGGACAGCCTGGACCCGTTCTCTGAGGGCATCATGTTCAGGTGAGCGGAGCACGTTAGGAAAAACAAACACCCAAACTGTTGCATCCTTCTTATTTATTCGACCGTTCGTTTGCAGTGTCCGCCCTCCAAAGAAAAGCTGGAAAAAGATCTTTAACCTGTCTGGAGGAGAGAAGACGCTCAGCTCTCTGGCTCTGGTGTTCGCCCTGCACCACTTTAAGCCCACGCCGCTCTACTTCATGGACGAGATAGACGCAGCGCTGGACTTCAAGAACGTCTCCATCGTGGCCTGTTACATATATGTGAGTGTCGGTCTGAGCACGTGCAGACGTAACGCAGCGGGCCCTTTGGCGCCAGGCCTGCCTGCACCCCATTGGCTCAACTCTTATCTGTTGTGTTGTTGTGTGTCTGCAGGAGCAAACGAAGAACGCACAGTTCATCATCATCTCGCTCAGGAACAACATGTTTGAGATCGCCGATCGTCTCATCGGCATCTACAAAACGCACAACACCACAAAGAGTGTCGGCATCAACCCCAAGACCATCGTCTTCAAAGAGCACGACGCCATCACGGCCTGAGCTGGACACTCTTTACCTTCCTTACCCCCCCCCCCCCCACATGTACAGATTTTTATGAAATGCTGCTATTCTTACCGAATAAACTTTTTTTCATGAAAGCTGTGTTTAGAAAATATGACACCTGAAAACTATAAACACAAAAACAAAGTTTATTATATTTTAAATACATGAAGCCAGTTTATATTTTTCTAAATGACATTACTAAAAGAGTCATAACTAGTTAGAAATCCTTTGTTTTCCTATGAACACATTTCAGTCAGCGGAAGAGGGCTGCTGCCACTCAGCTAAAATAAAAACACGAGTGTCAAAACAAATGCGGATTTCACTTCAGCAGGAGCTTCCACAGCATTATGTGGAAAGCCACGCCCATGGTCAGCCTTAAGCCACGCCCACAGCGGGCTCCACATTTCACACTGTTGTGTAGAGATGACAAACGGCTGCTGAGCTCCACCACAGGATGGAAGTGTTCCTCCACGCCCTAACAGACGGGTTAGCCCAAACGTCTCCGGTCAGTAACAGTGAAGCATAAAAACACTGGGCAGAGTAACGGGTCAGTTTAAGGCCACTCGAGGTGCCCGCTGACCCCAAGTCCACCCGCGGATTAACGTGCACATGCAGCTCATGAATTTGAGGACCTTGCTGTAATTTTTCAGCCAGTTTTACACTTTTAAAAAAATAATTATTTAGCTCACTTTTTTAACGTTTCAATGTTTGGTTTAACTCTCAGTCGTCACATCAGAAGAAATTTAAAGTCTCATTTTCATTATTTTGGTTTCAGAACTGTTTCAACACTGAAACACGTCCTTGGATATAAATTCATAAAAGCAGCTGTTTGTAACAATGATCGAAGTGGATTCTTTTTTTTTCCACCATACGGGAATTGAGGCTGTCTTTAGGGATTTTGAGGGGCGGTTTTCATCCTTTCACGGAAACAGGCTTTTAAACATGGCAGCCACGTGCTGGGTGACCTTCTCGCTGACCGCGGTCAGCTTGGAGCTCCATCCCTGCTCGCCGGCCCCCATCAGAGCGCACGCCGCCGCCGCCAGCTCGCTGCCCAGGCTGTGGACCACCTGGCTGCAGCGCCACAGCAACGCCCCCCCGCCCGGGCCCCCCCACAGCGCCCCCCCCACCACCAGCACCAGCAGCAGCCCCAGCAGCATGGCGGCGCCGGTGGCGGCTGGCCGCAGGGGGCCGGAGCCCCGGGCCTCCCCGTCGGGCCCGGCGTCCTCTGACTCAGCCTCCACCCCCGCCTCCGCCCCCCCCCCGCCACATCTGGCACAGCAGCAGACTTTGGGGACGGGCGCGGCCTCCAGGCTGCCCAGGGTCAGCGGGGCCCAGTGCTGCTGCAGGAAGGCGGCCGCCCGCGGCGTGACCGACAGGCTGACCACGGGGGGCAGGGGGGCCGTGGTCAGCTTCTCCACCCGCTCCCTGAACAGGTGCACCTTCTCCAGGAAGACCAGGGGGGCGTCCTCCTCCTCCACGGACGGGCCCAGAGACACCAGGTCCAGCTGCTCCTCCTACAGGGGACAGCGGACGGTCAGGCCTCTGTACAAAGGAATGGTCCTGCTTTCAAACTATGAGGACTTTGTCTTCCTGTCCAGTTCTTTTCTTTCTTTTTTTTTTTTATCCGACTGCTGAACAGATTGAAAATGTGGGAATTTGTGGACACTTGCCATTTATTCCTGGCATCAGAACCATAAAATAACCACTCAGCTGTCACCAGAAACCGCCCCAAAAAGCTAAAATAAGTCCAGACTCTTTGTGCAGCGGGCCACAGACCTGCAGCTCCTTGGCTCTGTGGATGAGGGGGTCGTAGGCCTGCGCCACCTCGCCGGCGGCCTTGTCCAGCGCCTCCAGGCAGGCCTGCCTCTTGCGGGCCAGCAGCGCCTCCAGCGAGAGGAAGAACTGCGCCACGTCCTGCCGGTCCTGCCTCAGCAGGGCCTCGCAGCGGGCCTTCTCCTGCTCCAGCTGCTCGGCCAGCTCGCACACCTACCGCCGGACACCGGCACAGGTCATCAGAACGGACACCGGTCAACCGCCCCCGCCCCGCCCCAGGCTCGGCAGAGGCTCACCTGCGCCCATCTCTGCTCGGACAGTTTGGCCAGCAGCTGGGACGGGGCCCCTCTCTCCCGGGCGAAGGCGGCCTGCAGGTCGTCTATGGCGTGGCCGCGGTGCCCCCCCACCGTCAGGCACAGCCCGCAGATCAGCCGCCGGTCCTGGACGCAGTACATGTTGAGGGGCTGCCGGTGGTGCTCCGGGCAGGAGGGGGCCCGCGGCTCGCCGTCCCTCTGAAACTGAGGCCGCACGGGGTTTAGAGAGAGGCACAGCTCAGTCCTGTCCCCCCCCCTAATCCCCTCCCCCTCCCTACTTTCTCCACGATGGCCCGCAGGGACACGTTGGTGGGCAGGGCCTCCACGCCCGAGGGGGGCAGCTCCACCACGCCGCGGCAGTTGGGGCACTTTATGGGCAGGCGGAGTGGACGCCAGATGGAGTAGTTGGTGGACACCTGCAGCAGGTTGTCCAGGCAGGCCTTGCAGAAGGTGTGTGAGCAGGGCAGCACCCGCGGGTCAGAGAACAGGGAGTAGCACACCGAGCACGTCAGGTCCTCCTCCAGGTTCTCCATGATGGAGACCAGGGCCCCGGCACAGGCCTGTGTGTGTGTGTGGGTGTGTTTGTGTGTGTGGTGGGCGGGCGACGGGCAGGTGGGTCCTTGGGGGAGAACAACAACATCTGGTAGGTCAGGGTAGATGCACAGCAAACACACACACACACACACACGCCCCACAGCTATAAGCCCCCACTGACAGGGAGCATTCTGAAGGGTTGGATTGTTTATTTTAATGAGACAGAAGTCATAAAACGGTTCATCACAACACTGGAAAAACTAGAAATTTGGCTTTCAACCGTCTGTTGGCGTAGAGAAATGGAAAAATGACAACTTAATTGTTTGTTCCCCCCCATGGTGTTTTTTAACTGATTATTTCTCCAATTAAGACAATACTTCCTCAACTCTATAGAAATATGCACCAAATCTGTACCTGACTGTCCATAAAAGTAGAATTTATAACAGAAACTTTAAATCATTTGATCAAATCTTACCCCCAACAGTAAAATTGCTTCTCCCTTTTATTAATAGAACGTTCAACAGCTCATCAAGATCCACCCATCATGTGCAAAGATGAATCAACCAAACACAGCCACAAAAGATCACCTCACACATCAGTAATAGTGTGTGTGTGTGTGTGTGTGTGTGTGTGTGTGTGTGTGTGTGTGTGTTGACTGGTTCCCTCCTCTTGTTCCAGGCTGCACCGCAGTGACAATAGGAGGCCCCCAGCCAGCCCCCCCCCCTCGGGTGCCAGGTCTCCGGTTTTCGGGACGGTCAGTGAGACCAGACCTAATCCACATGGAGGGTCAACCGGAGGCCAAACCCGACCCCAATAACGAACTCCAAACCCCAGCGATTATGTATCCGCTAAACCAAATTACAGTTTTATACGCTCTGTAAAAAAGCAAGCTCACACGTGACTAAATACTTTAGTTTTAACTTGTTTGTTTACTTCTTTGGGGGCATTAGCAGCTGACGCACCCGCCACTAATTCAAATGTTTACTTCTTTTGTCGCCTGTTTTAACCCACTTGTCGCCTTTTTTTAGCCCACTTGAGACACATCGCAAACCGGAACAATGCAACTTCATATTCTGTCGGTTGTTTAAAAGAGCGAGGTATTTATCGTTTAGTCTATTACTCGTTACGCTCGTGACGCGATGTGAAACTAGTTAATTAGGCGAGACATCAACTTAAAGACACTCACCGTCCGGTCGGAGCCAAACAGCCCTCGTTTCCTGTTCCTTCTCGTGCCGCCTTCAGGTACACTATGTAAACTACAGTACCAATTTCAAATATATAAAAAAAAACACAAGCCCAAAAAAAGTGGACGTCAGTATAACATGGCCTTAAACGTATCTATGCTAACGCGGATTTTTTACTAATATGTCAATGCAAACGCGCAGTTCCTCAGTCAGATGCTGCTGCTCGTTTTTTTATTAAAAAAAAATACGATCACATTTCCCACAGTAGTCACTTCAGAAATTCTTAATTAAAATTGGATTATGTGCGATTGACTGCTTACTCCTTCCACGTTGCAATGTCAGTTCAGAAGTTCATTTCTCCGATAGTAACCACCTTCGTAAGTTTTACTCTTCATAATGCGCATGCGGGAAAACGGTCGTTCTGTCCAATCAGGTGATGCCGCCACTCGATTTGAACACAAACTCAAACATTCATTAGAACGAAAGTGTTTCGAAGAAAGAAAGAAGAAAAAAAAATCTGGCCAGAGAATTAATCACACAACTTTTTCCACGACAGAGCACACACACACACGCGCACGCAAACTTTCGGTTTGGGTTTCACTATTTATTTTCTTGAAGACAACCTATGCTGTAGCCTATCTTCCACAAGGGTTTTTAGGCACACCACTTTTTCCCCCCCTTCCAGGTCAATAATGTTATATTTGAAACCACGTTTGCTAACAAGGAATGCTGCAAAAACAGAACAAAAATACCCCTATGTTCAACAGAAGGTTTATGAGCACAAAGTGTAATCATTACTACAGTGTTTGAAGTTAACAGAAAAATGAAAGGGGGTAAGCTTGTACACCTAGCTGGTAGAGGAAAGAGGGATACGGGGCTGAGGACTCTGCAGGGTACTAAAGTTACAGCAAAACCTGTTCATGGGTTTATTTATTATTCAGGGTAAACCCATTTAACACAACTCCAGTCTGATGCGCGGGACACCTCTGACCGTGAGAGAAGGGAGGTTTAAGCCCCCCTTTAATCAAGCTGAGATACAATAGCAGAAAAATTACTGCTGCTCCTGAAATAAAGTCATTATTTTCTCAAGTATCACTAAAAAGCATCATTGGATCACTCTATAAAGACAACAAAGACTGTGGTTGAGTGATGCATAATGTAGAGGCTGATGGCAGGTCAAAACCTATGAAACCCACCAACGTGCCCTCAGAAAAACGTCAGGCCTCACTTTGCAGTACATGTGCAAAACCATACAGATTATTTAGCAAATTGGACACTAGTGAGGATTAAGGGAGGGGGAAACATGTAACATTTAAGCACAGTTTTACTTAAAATGAAAACAAAAAAAAATACACTGTATCCACAGCCTAAGGAAACTAAAATACCCTAAAAAATAACTGTGCTATAGTTTAGTACATGCAAAGGTTATGTTTCACAATCCTACACGACATGGCCGTTGTTCTCTTCTCCCTAGGTGATAATCGAAGCTATGGCAACAAAACTGCAAAGCAGTGATTCTGCTGTAAATGAAGAAATTAAAGGAGGAGTTACAAGAGGAACAGCTCATTTGGTAGATTATGGTGATGGTGTCAGAATTTCACAGCATCAAGCCCATGTCTGGTGATCAGGTTAAGAGTTCTGGTGGAAGGATGGAATACGATCGTCATCATTCGCCTTTACAGAAGCAGTGAAACTAAGAGCTGAAAATAAAATAAAAAAAATAAAAAAAGAACACACTGGAGGCATAAAGAAAAGCCCAAAAGCATCTTAATTCAATGCACTTCTGTTCCACACCTGCCATTAACATTGTCCAGTGTCAATTAATACTAACTTAACAATAATTCAGAACAAAAAAAAAAAATCCTTGTGATGACGATTTTTTTTTCTTTTTTCCCCATTTCCAAAGTTCTTCCTTTCAGGTATTTGAGGATCAGCCCCGGTCGAAAAGGCCGATTTTCTTTCCTGAAACCTTTTCTAAACGTATCATTGCGTTTCTCAATTTTTCTCTTCTTCAGATGTTGTTTTTTGTATCTTTTCCCGTCTCTGCATGCGTTCTCACCCAGTCTTGCACACTCCCAGTCACGCACGCAGCCAAGCACACACAACTCATCCGTCCATTCTCTCGCACATGCGACACGCGCAGTCGGACTCCTGGCCCTGCCCACCGGGGGGGAGAGGATGGTGCCCCATCGGGACGTCTCGTTGGAGGAGATGAACCTGGCTCCTCAGCACTGAGTCCAGACATTCGTACACAATGGGTCCATTCACACACATGTCTGATAGCGTGGCCGATTGGGGGAGGGGCACAATGAGGGTGGCGCCCTTTCTAGTCGGAGGACCGCAGAATTGTGATGGTTTGTGGTTCATCTCAGTTCATAATCAAAGTTATAGTCGCTTCTGCATTTTGAAGTTTTATCTCAAGATCTCTTGATTTGTTATTTTCGAATGTCCTTGGTTCTCCCTGGGCAGACGAGTTTGTTTGTTGTTGTCCTTTGAAGTTTTCCGAAGACGACAGCTCCGATAACACTGAAGTTATGTCGGCCTGTCTCTCAACGCATTCAATGTAGATGTTTCGCTTTTTTGCAACATGTAGCCACTCATTCTCACTCGCACCCACTCGCCATCTCAAACTTCATTTGGGCTGGTTCCTCTGGAATGCCAAATGAAATCCACATATTTTTCTCTCAGATAAGATGCAGCCATGGATCCCACGAGCCAAGCACAATGGATCGAATTTCTCACACTCGCTCTCTCTCGCTCTTTCTCTCTTAATTTGTTTATGTTGAACAGAGTGCTGCATCATGAACAAAACTCCAGAATACCCCAGGTGACGTCTAGAACTGGAATCCCTCGGCTGGCACGTTGGCTGAGTTAAAGCCATAAGTTCCACCCTGGATGGTCTCTGGGACGAGGCTGGTGTCTTCGTCGATCTGGATAACAGAAAATGCGCTTAGACGTCAGCAGTGCACAGCAGACAGGGGGCCGTTTGTCCAACCAGCCATGCTTTTCAAAATCCAAATTCAATTTCTAACCAAACAAAGCGAAATGGAACTTACATCATCAGACGAGAAGTACTGATCAATAATTTCGTATGCCAATTTGTAGATGTCTTCATTTTCGTGATTTTGAAGGTGCTCCACCTTTTCCAACCCTGTGGGACAGAAAAAAAAAACGACATCACGCACTGCTGAAAAAGAAATGAGAAAACCTTCTTGGAGGATGCGAGACCTACCTCCACATTCCTCAATCAGGTTAGCAATGGTTTCAGCCTCGTCGTCGGCCATCTTGAGGATATTGCTGAGGCCGTCTAGGACAACCTGCACGACTTGAGCATCTTTCACTGTGAGCAGGTTGCAGAATGGGGGGATCACCTGCTTCTCAATGAGGTGTGCCACCTGTAAGAGACAAAATGTCAGCCGTGTCAGAGATGCAGGGAACACTCGGCTCAGACGGCAGTCAAGGCCTTACTCTATACAAGTAAAATCTAAATATGCGAAATGCCAAAGGCATCTGTCATTCAGCCACAAACTGGGGCTCTACCCTGTTAAAAGCACAGCTGTCTAAGCCTATGTTTGATGAACAAGTTGGTGTTGAAGAACCAAAAAAAACAAAACGAGCCTGGTTAGTAGGTTAGCTGAAGCAGATTCTTACCTGATCTTTCCTTCCGCTTATTGTCAGGTTACTGATGGCCCAGGCTGCTTCCTTCTGAGTGCCAAAGTCACCCTGAGGTATAAACATTAAGTGTAAGTAAAACATTGTTAATCCATGTGCGCTTGAAGGAAACAAAAAACTGAATAGAGGAACGTTAAGTATCTATATGAATGGTCATAAACCTTGTCAAGCAGGTGGATGATCATGGGGACCAGCTTAGCATCAATGACAGCTTGCACCTGTTGCTGGTTACCTGCAGTAATGTTGGACAGGAACCACACCGCCTCCTACAGGACAAAAAGCACAAATGCAGGAGTGGTGGGAACAGATAGGACGGCTGCGTTTCATCTCAAAGGAACCACGAGCTGTGACTGAAGAACTGAGGGTGGTTTTTGTGGCTGAGCTGGATCAGAAAAACAGAGGCCAACCGATGAGAGTCGGCCTCTGGTAGAGACAGAGTCCTGTGGGAGGGGAGAGGGTCGCTTGAGGCTCTGATCATCGACCAGTCACAAGAGAGGCCTCGTTTTTTGGAATGACTGGTCTCAGATGCACTCGGATTTCAGCACATATTTCAGGACCCTTTCTTCCACCAACCCACGTAATCAAACATACATTCACTCACACACACACACACTCACTAACACCTTACTGCCCCCCCTTGGATACTTGACACTACCATCATGTTGCCTTTCTTCGGTGTCCTCTTCAGCGTGGTCATCCTCGGGAATCTCCGTGTTTTGGAATTCTTACCATCCATCAAATCCTACCATTATCTACACCTGATCCCTCATTCACCTTTCACACTTGGACAGTGTCTCAGATTTCATCAGGTCCAGACGGCTGATGCGGCATGTGGAGGTGGCCGTATGAAGACGGGATGTTACCTTGTTGATTTTCTCCTTGGGGTGAGTGAGGAGAGCTGGGAAGTGGCTGAGGGCCTCACAGTTGAGCACGACCTGCGTCTGTTCATCTGTGCCAGTCACGATATTTCCAACGGCCCTCAGAGCGGCGGTCTGAATGAGGGGGGGCAAGTGTGAAACTGTTCAATTAATACAACAAAGGAGTAAAAGTTGGTGCAGTAAGAAACTAACACCCACAAACCTTTGAAGCAAATCTTAAAAGCGATTATGATTCATTTAGGCATAACAGTGTAATGAATGCCCCGTTAACACAAGGCTGGATATGATATATTTTCTCAATCATCCTGGCTCAGGTTTAATCAACCCTAACTGGCATCAGTTTCCCCTCCGTACCTGAACTTTGACCTCCTGGTGACTGAGCAGAGGCACCAGATATGGGACGATGCCCGAGTCGATGACCATTTGGATCTGCTCATTCCCGGCATCTGTCAGGTAGGACAGCGCCCACACCGTGTCCACCAAGATCTGCATGCAGCAGCAACACATAGGATTAATCATTATTAATAAACAGATTTCCAGTTCTGGTGAGCTTCATTACACAGTGTCGTTTCAGATGAATATTTCATTTTCGCGTACAGAGCCGAGGCACCAAAGCCGTCGGTAACGTGTACTTACGCTGACATCAGTGTGGTGGATCAGCACGCAGAGGGCCGGCAGGATCTAAGAACAAGATTATACAGAAAAAGGAAAAGAGTTATAAGGTGAAGAAAGAAAACATTCAACGAAAGTCATAAAACAAAAGCAATAAAACGCAACAAAAATTACCACAGAAGCATTTTACTTTCCTTTGAATATCACAATAAAACATGTTGTTCTGCAAATTTAGACTGACAAATGATTATATCTGATCCTCTCTGCCTCCTCACAGTCAACACTCTACATCTTTGATATCCGCACGCTTATAAAAAAGGTATAAACCAAAAACACTTTAAAAGGAACTACTTCTTTTGTCACTGTTGACATGTTCTACCACATTCTGGTCATTGACGGCCAGTTTAGGAGCGTCGCGACTCAAACCTAACATCTACATGTACAGTTTGCCAGTGTTCACCATCAGAAGAAAAAGACGTCCTGCTTTAGGCTTTCATCTTCACTATAACTGACCAATGTCAAACAGAGCTACTGGCTGTAATAATCCATACCATATTTCCTGCCTCCTGCTGGTCTGGTCCTCAAACACTCAGATGCATCACTGAGCTCTGGTTGTCCATAATAAGCATTGCAGAATTATAAATAAACCAACCCAGAGGCAACATTTAGCTTCCAGTCTATACCCGTCCTTTGTTCCATCCTTTTATAAAATATAAGTCACATTCAAGGATGCAGAGTAAAGATCATTCCGTTTTGATTACAGTGTGCATTTGTCTTGGAATTATTTAAATTAGTTGGTGAAATATTATGGCACTTGTTTCCCCCCACACTGTATCAATCTTTTTAGTCAAGGTCTCATTTTATGATGGGAAATAGATAAAATCCCACAGGTTCATCATGAGACTGAAATCTGGACTGTGTGTTGATCAATCCACTCATAACTAACCTTTCAGAACCCTAAAATAGTCATCTTGTAAAGTGCCCTTGTTTTAAGGAAAAGCATACAAACAGAAACAAAACACAAAACAAAGTGAAGATGAGACCACAAAATCTGTAGGAAGTGAGAAGCAATTGATGCAATAGACTTTCTTTCCGTCGCCACCACACATACTCACCTCCTGGATGGTCTCCATTGGTGGAGGAGGGTCCTTGTGACGGCACAAGTTGACCATGACCCAAGTGACATTGCGGAGGAAGGTGATGGGAATGGAGGGACTGATGAAGGAGAGCAGGGGCTTCACCACACCCAAACCGATCACATAGTCTCTGCACTGTGGCCCATCGCCTGGAGAGGGCACACAAAGCAAAAGGCTGAGTTTGGTGATTGATTCAGAGTGATGGCTGATAATTCATAACACTGACATTATGCTGGCCGTGACCTTTATTTGAATTCCCTTGGAAATGATGTCAAACGGGACACGAGATCACTCATTTACTAAACAATAGTCGCTACACAGTGGTAACTCACCTATGATGTTGCCAAGGGCCCAAACTGCCTGTTCACACACGTTCTGGTGAGGAGAGTGAAGCAGCCTCAAGAACAATGGAACAGCATCTACAATAAAACAGACAGCGATGCACAGGTCAAGCAACATCTCTGATAAATCATTTATTAACACAAAGATTTTTTATAAATGTACATGTACAAAAAATTGAGCCATAAAATAATGCATGCTTTAATTTGGGCACCATACACCTAAACTTCCTTTTAGAGCCAGTTTAGGTTAGTTTGCCTTATCTAGTGTATTGTATGACCAAGTATAATCATCAAAAAATGTGTTGAGAAAATGTTACAGGATTAAGTTAAAAAAATCATGTAATGCAGCCTTTGAAAAGCCCCTCACAACATGTGCAAAAAATAAGACCTTCAAAACCAATGAAGACCAGTACAGAGAAAGAAGTTGTGTGCTGTTGCTCAGTTGAACTTACTGGATTTGACCACAGCTTGGGTCTGCTCTGAGGTACCAGATGCGATGTTTGTTAAAGCCCAGGCTGCCTCAAACTGGAGAGATGGGCTGTAGAGAAAAAAAGACGTGGGTGGGTTATTGCAGCGGCAGTAATGGTGGTAGGGGAGTGTGATTGGGCAGAGGTGTTTAACAGTAAGAGCATGTTGATGAATCATTCCATTCCTGGAAGGTGAAAACTAGAACACATTTACATAACAGCAGCACTAGTCAGATGTAGGCTGGGCTAATGACTGCTGACTCATTAGTAGAAATTCAGTCATGAAAGAGACAAGCTAACTTTCGCAGTAATCATCATAAATGAAATACAGTCAGCATACTTGTCATCTCTGTCCAGGCAGTGGACCAGTATAGGAAGGATCCCAGATTTAATCAGGTCATCTATGGGAGGATTACGGTCACTGGACAATAACTTCCTGAAAAACAAAAAGGAAACAAAAGTTTGTTTCACATATAAACACCAATAAAAAGGACTGAGTGTGCACAGAGTAACACACCCAGCTTATGACATCACAACGTCAGGTACAGTGCAGCATTAGCTCAACACCATGAACCATTGCAGTAAAAAAAAAAAATAAGGAACATTCCAGAAATGTATCTCATGCATTTGGCACCCGTCCGCAGCACCTTGTGTGGGGTATTTACAAAGCCCATTAATTACATGAGGCTGAGCTGCTCTAAATCACAGCAGTCAGACACATTCGGAAAAACAGCAACACTGAACCTCTATTTTGCAAGAGCCAATCAATTCCTGCCAGAAAGCGTTCTGACACAAAGCACTCCTGTACCAGTGCAGAGTCAGCTGCTTTCAGAGACACCTTTGAGCCAGATGTGTAATCATTCAGAACACTATTGTTCATAATGCACACAATGACTGACAACAAGGGCCATGATTCTCAAAATCCAGATGTTATGATAGTAACTACTCTTGAAATTGTGGCTGTATTAAATGAATGTGTTTCAGATGTGTTGCATCCATTGCATTAAGATGTCTTTTTACATTGCATGACAAAAATTTGAAGAGGGCACTTTTTTGTTGTTGTAATTTTTATGAATGTCCTGAGTCTTTTTATCTCATCCTTGTCAATCTCTCATTTTAACAGACAATTTGCCATGAGACACTCATCTCATTTCACAGTATAGCTAGGAGGCTCTCCGCCATTAAACTTTCTGGGATTCTGTCAAATAAAGAAATAGCAGGCCTGAGTAAGAAAAACTGCTTAATAGCAGTAATGACTGGGATAAAGTTTGGCCTTACCTGGCAGCCTGAACGGCACTCAGCTGGATGCCCTGGTTATCACTGGTGGCGTTCTGCAAACCAACATAACAGTCATGTGCCGCACAGCATCAAAAAGAATGGATATTGTTGTCAAAGCTCTACACTTTTCTGCTCAGAGCCTTTCAAAATAATTTGGTGACATTTCATCACATTAAGTAGAAATAGGAAAATATTTGATGTGAGGGTAAATACTTCAGTTAAATCCACCCGGTTTTGTTAACAGAGGAAACAAATCAATTTCAAATAGATGTTAACGAAGGTGGAAAAAAATTCTACTTACTTGTACTATTGCTTCAAGAGAAGTGTTTTGCTGTAACAGATCATTTTCAGAGTCATTAGAAAAATACGTCACAAAGAGTAAAACTTTTTTCAGCAAATAATATATTTCCTTAAAAAAATGAGCGATTAGAGCATTTCTAAAAAGCACCAACAGGGAGAGAAAGCCATTGAAAACTGCATACAGTGTTGTTGGGCTGATGATCACAGAAATAATTCAATCTGTTACTGCCTTTTGGTTTTATTGTTTTTATTAAATAGGCTTACTTCCATGACTGTTCCAGTCGTGACCCCTGCCAAGTAGCGGCCTGCCTGACTTATTCTAATCTAAATTGTAACGTCAAAATGTGGAGAAAAGATAGAATTGAACAGACCTGGTAAATAAGTATTTAAAAAGGGGGGGAGAGGTTTGTTTGGTTTTATTCTCCACTGGTTATACACAAAGGGAGAGAAAGGTATAACATGTCTCCCGGGCAACAGTTTGTTATCAGCGCTCCCCTGTGCACCTTCGTTCAGTGGCCATTGGTTTGCCGATATTAAAAGTAGACTGGCCTCCACACTTTCAACAAAAGCCCTTCTAATGTATTCCACTGAATCAGAGCAGCATGCCACTGTTGATACACCACTAAGAAGCTCATTTCAAGGCAGCCCTCTCAACACCATAAAGTAGTTACAGTGATTGAATCTCCAAACAGCTGAGTGGACATTGCAATCCTGCAATGCCACTATCATAGAGCCCTTTCATGGCATTTTTCCCATAACTGCATATAGTACAGTACTACTTGATTGTCAAGGCTTCCCCTCGCTGGGGGACCAGTCAGCTGTTTATCAGACTATGTAGCCACACAGAGGAGACAGTTTCCCTCTGTGAGTCAGTTTATGACATCAAACCGATAAAGCCGATGCTTTTACCTAAAGCATCTCACAAGCGAGGGCTGTTGAAGAGTATCGAGTGCCTGATGAAGTGGATTAGTTTGTGATGCGCTTTTAGTTTTGAATGCTTTGGATATCTTTTGGGAGTGATTATTAATGCCTGAATGCTCCAACGCTCACTTCCTTTTTGCTGAGAACCAACTGAGCTGTAATTCTACACTTGTGGTTAATAAACGTGTCCATGAATTCATTTCAGCCTAAATATATGGTCTGTGGACACAATAGAGCCATCCATAATTGATGCTGTAGATCGCCAGTCAGACTTTCAAACAACTCAATAGGAAATTGTGTGGGTGTCTGTGCTGCTGTGGAGATTTGTTGACATCCAAAGGTGATGATCCCATCTGACCAACCAGCACTCTGAAGTTTCCACATCTATGAACATTAGCACAGCTGTCTGTAACCTAAGCAGAGGTAATAACTATACAAGTTGGATATTCACAAAGACAAAAACTAAAAAGAAGTGAGCCGATTGTACTACATATGAAAACTGCAAAGATTACTCCACCATACTAATATAAAGTTGGTCATTTATATCCGCAATACAAACAGTCAACCCACAGTTTTAACATTTAAATCAGCTCCTACATTTGCTAGTTGCCCCACTCAGATCAACAGGCAGCGGAGCTAAAGGGTTGGAGCAGTAAAATGCGTGTTCAATATTCTTTTTTATTCCAGGCTGCATACTAATCTGCAGATTCATACAGGTAATTTTATTTTTTTTCTGTGGTACATTTTTCTAAACGATGATATAACAAATGATAACAACATAATAAGTGATGACTGACAGATCATGTTTGTTTGTTTTTTAAGTGGTGCCTCCATCCAACAGCAAAAATAATTCCCCTCATTTCCTGACACCTACTCTTTCACGACATTTCGAACCAGCAGGAGTTATGGAAGCAGCATTGCATGGACTCAAAGTGAGAAATGTCACCTGCGAAGTATTTCATTAGGAGCTAAAATTCTCCACGCTTTATTTAAGCATATACACTTAAAAAGTAGTGACTTGATTTCACTGCCATTCTACCACTGAGCAGAGAACCTACCGATCTGAAATCACCATCAACATCAGAGTCCTCGCAAATGTCCTCATGGGGCACGTTTCTCCTCTTCAGGAGGTGTTCGTCTCTTTTGTTCTGTAGGAGTGAACGCAGATGTTACTTCATGCATATTCATAAATGCAAACAAACCTGAACATTTCAGTACAGTACGTCAATAACATTATGCACATGACAGATCAGAAAACATGCAAGCAAAAAATGACTGGTAATCTATAGATTACATTAAACAATGACTAGTGTAATCACCTTTCGGAGTTCTACCACCACCTCAGTCCTCTGTCTTCTCATAGTCTGTGGAAAAAGCGGTACATGATAATTGAATCATAAGGGATTTTAATTTGAGTTTCACAACCAAAAGAACAAATTAACAACATAAAATTTAATCGGAAACCAACTCATCAAAACACAACGGCAAGCTTCAGCAGTTACAGCTCATTTGGGTAAGTTAATAGGAATGCTGTCGTTGAGAGAAAAAACTAAAAAGTTTAGAGACTGATGTATGTGAGCAAAGATTTTTATTTGAGCAAAAAAATAGTCTGGAAAGTGGTTTAAGAGATCTAAATTTGAAATGTAATCTTTATAGGCCCATTTTTAATCAGTTTACAGCACGAGTTTCTGAATGACAAAAACATAAAAATATGTGAAAGAAAGCAGCTTTATTCGAAATTGGCTGCATGTACAGCAAAGATTTAGAGATTTTTAAATAATTAAGGAATAAATGGGAAGAATGGAAATTTGTTTTGCACAATATGCCTCGGCCAGTCTGAAGAGCTGAAACCCAACTTTGTTGTGAATTAAATTACTTGTGAGAACTGATTTTGTACATTTCTGGACCAAATCAACATGTTTACGTGCATTAAAAAAAAATTCTGGTCTTGCTGTGAATACATTTTTCATTCCCCATATAAATATGTGTAGTTTTACTTAGCTTGAGTTACTTCAAGACCATTTTATTGGCCAATAATACAAATATGCATTTCTCAGCCATACTGAATACAAACTTGCATTTGTGTACACAGGATCTTTGGTTATCAATAAAGGCTGTTGGCAGACCTTTCTGTTAAAAGTCTAAACAGTCTTAAAAAAAAGGCTGGTTTCAAATATATGCAAAACATCTTTATAAAGTAATCCAAAAAAACATCTGCTCAGTACATCATAGCAACTAATCTCAGCTCTGTGAGGACAGAAACTAAACATGAAAACTTTGTGCTTACAAACTTTTGACATACGACAATAACATACTGGAATCTGAGTGTGAATAAGGGCTTAGTGGAGAAAAAAAAACCTTACTCAAACAGACCAATGGCCGCAGCTTTACATAAAAAGCTATTTCTTATACCAAATGCCTAAAAGACAGAACTCTGAATCTGTGTACAGTGGAGAGGACGCTGGAGACATTTTATGGTGAGAAACACTGATTCCAAAGAAAAGTAATTTATTAGGCGGACCAACTTACATTTATATGGGATGAAACAAAATGGAAAGAAAATAATTTAAATGTGACACTTAAATTTGTCCAGGCTCAGTGTGGCTCATTATTCTTACCCGTGTTGTTCAAATAGCCATTATTCTAATGTGTTCACTTTAAATATGCCTAATAGGGATTGCTAATTCAGTGTCATCTCCAAAAACGGATGGGAGAGGGGAAGATTATGCAAATGTTGGCAAAATAAAATGTTCTTATCTATATCTCTGAGCAGTTTATATGCCTATATATTGATTTCTAAAACTCGTTTTAAATTAACTACATTATTTCTATTTGCAAGATGCTCTTACATAAAGTTAAACTGACCATTCACTCGTGGATCCCTGTGACAAGTAAGAATACATTAACCCAGATAAGTGGAGTTTAGGCCAAGTGAGCCTATCAAGTGTGCCCTTTTGCACGCATGGCACAATTGATGAAATGAAGTACACGTTGGGGGCTAAGAGCCGGTGCTTCGTGAAGGATGAGGGTGTGTTCGCCCCGCACAAACCAAACATCTAAGTTGTAAACAGGCTGGTCAGCGAGGCAACTGTCGAGGCCCGTCTCGCAATGAGGAGACTTGTTCAACAGGATGTATGACTGTATCCTGCGCACAAACACATCAAGTATATCCGCCTGAAACCAATATCGACAACCGCTAGCATGCATGAAACAGTGACACTCTGACCGTAAATCACCTAGCAACTTATTGATCTGACGTTAACTAACGCGTAGCTTTGATCCATCAATCTTGTACCAAGGTTGACGAGTTGCATGTAGCTTATTCGTAGTATGTGTACCCTTAGCAAATGGAAAATAACAAATGTGATATTTAACATCGACTAAAGATCCAGGTAACTGGTCAGCTAACAGGCTAACTGGTTTCCGCCATTGTTTTTGATTATAGAGACGGGGGATGGGTGGAACTGCAGCCACCAGTAAGCTAAGCTAACACGTTGGTTAGCTATCTGCAGTTTTAAAAATGCACCAATCCACCTCACCCGTAGTATATTAATCGATTAATTGCTCACAAATGATCACGTAAAAGTTAAACACGTGTATTTTGTTATACATGGTAGCATTTCACGCCGAGTTGCACCGACTCGTGGAGATATGCTTCAGTTGAGCTAGCTTGCCCCCCGCGGGCCTGGCTAGCGGCAGGCTAGCAGACTACATCCAGCGGAGGTTTTTCTGACATGTTTTATACTCGACGCGGAACGAGAAACGAAACCAGAGAGAACTAACAGACGACCGCCATGCCGAGACCAACTGACAACCACGGGTGGTTTTGAAGGCCTCAGCCGGGCTCTGACTGCAAAGTTCCCGATGGTGGAAATTAGAAACGACGTCACAGGGGAGCCGAGAGGGAACGCTGGCCGTGAACACAGCGGCAACAGCACCGAAGAGGAGACACCAATCCGCACAACTTTTACCTCCAAATCTCGGCCCTTATTCTTGAAATTCTTCAGTCGCTGGTTGTCCAGTTTCTCGTTGTCAGCCATGTTAGCAATTGTGGCTACCTTAAATACAACTGAACTCGTGAATTTAGCTGGTGAGCTACCCTTTCCTGGTTCCCTTTTCTTAGCCTTTCGTTAGCGGACTATTTTTTGCTGCTCTGTCCGCGGTGCATACTGGGAATGCCGGTGGTGGAGGGCAGCCTCGCGCTAGCGTAGAGGAAGGGTGGGGAAATCCCCCTCACTCTCATTGGTTTTGCTGCTCACGTCTATGTGCAGGGAACACCGCACATTAGAAACTCATAGCAAATCATTATCATATGCATGTGAATATTTATTATATACATGCATGCATGCATATTCAAATATAAATATAGATATATATGTTTTTTTTTTTACTTTATCATAATTTTTCGCTTTTTTATGTGAAATTGTAGATCTACAAAGCTTCCATACCACATGGTTAATACAGTCACAGATACATCAAATGTGTTAATCTGGTTTGTAGGTGCTTGTACAGCATATTTACCATAGCCTCTATTCTGATCTTCATATCTCCTATGAATTGTAGCAAAAACCATAAGACTTGGAGGAATTTAATTTACAGGGTAATGTAAACTAGCAGATATTTGTATTGCTTTTCACTTGAACACAACCACTTTAGTCTCTTACATGTATTTTTTCTTCTGGGCAACAAAGAAAACAGTGCTGGGACTGAACAATTGTAGTCTTTGACAGACATGTTCTCCTCCTCCCCCCTTCCTAAAATAAGGATGAAACACTTCCTTTTCAAAGACAATGCCTGGTAGGATAGGTAGGATGACAAAAAAAAGCAGACAACAAAGCACAAGTCATTGTAGTTTAACGTGTATCTTGATTGTACTGTATTGTATTTTTTTGCAGTACATGTTATGAGACAAAACCTTTGACTTTGACTATAACATGGATATATAAACCAAAAAGAAAATGAACTCTTTGAAAATATTTCATTCATCCGGACACTTTTTATCATTTTCCATGCACAACATAATAGTTTTGAATACAGGGGCTGCTGGTAAAATTTTTCACAAAACTACCCCTGAAGATTTCTCACAAAATCGTCCTGCTGTATTATCAACAGCTAAAGATGCTCCATGTTCTTCTTGTTTCCTGAGAAGTTGTACCACACAGACCTCAAAGTTAAATGGTGGCAGAAGATCTGCACATGAAAATAACAATGAGTCTAATGGCATAGCACACAAATGGCATGGAAGGAAAAAAAAACAACCATCAACTCCCACATAACAAGTTTTGTTTCATTGCTGTAAGGCTAAAGCCTTTAGACCTCATTTTAACTTTAATGTCCTCTTGAGTCTGTCTCAATGGGGTCTTCATCAGATAAACCATTCTCCTGAAACCCTCTTCTAGTCCCATGCCGGTGATGGCTGAACACGGCTGGATGAACCACGCCCTGCCCTCACACACTCTTCCCAAGTCCAGTTTCAGGCAAAGTGTTTCTGGACTTAAAACACCTGGAAGGTCCTGTTTGTTTGCCAGAATCACAAGAGGAACACCTTTGAGACCTTCGTATTTCAGGACCTAGAAAGTGGAGGTATCAACATGGGGAACACACAATTATTGCAATGTTAGCTCAACAACATAACAGTAATATTCATTATTTTTCCAATTCATACAATTGTAGTATTAATCTTTTTAAAAATGTAATCTCAGAGTACAATTTAAGTTGAAACTTGCAAAAACAAAGGATTTAATCCTAATATATATAAAATGGACACATTAACAGCACTGATACATGACCTTACACCAGCCTATATCGATTATTGCTTTTGGTTACATATGCCTTATGAAACTTCGGGCAAACATGTCAATTCAAGGGAATTTTCCAACAAAATTAAAATATTCTGTCATTAAAATGCTTATTTAACTTTCTATTTAAGCTTATAAATTAATTTCTAAACTCTGCACAAGCTTCCTCAAAAGGTTACAAGCAAATTTTAAAGAGATACACTGCTATGAAAAAGTAATAATTTCTGATGAAATATTCATTGATTGAAATACCCGATGGAGTTCCTTGCGGGCCTCATTTAGTCGCTCCTCATCCTGACTGTCCACTACAAACACCAGTCCAGCTGTGTCTGAGTAGTGATATCTCCAGTTGGGCCTCATCTTTCTCTGGCCTCCAATATCCCACACAGTCAGTTCCGGGCTTCTCCTGTCCGTCTCCAGCGTCTCCACGTTAAAACCTACAGTTGGCACGGTCACCACGCTCTCATTGTACTTGAGTTTGTAGAGCAGTGTGGTCTTTCCTGAGCCGTCCAGGCCCAGTATCAGCACCTGTGCTTGTCTCTGAGGCTTGGATCTTTGCACACCCATAAATGATGCCTGCAGGGCTGTTGCCTGTCTCCTGAAAACTGCCTTTCCTTTATTGGTCACTGTGTAAACTATATAGTCTGCACCCGCTGGTTTCGTCTGTGTGAGCTCAATATGTCTGGTCTTTTCTGATGGGGAACATATGATCCCTCCCCTCTGTTGTGACTCGTTTTGTCTCTGCATTGCTTTCAGTAATGCTATTTATATCCCAAATGACTCTGCAACTAACTGGGGCAGCATAAAGCTCTCCAGCTTCTACTGCACAGTCAGTGGAGTCACGTCGCACCTGTCCCAGATCGTCATACACACCAGCAGCCAGGAAGTCCATATTTGGAACAACAAGAAGATTCTTCCTGCTAGGATGTCCAGCAGTAGTGACATCACAGCTGTATTTTGGTTGCACCAGCTGATGGATAGTTATTTTTAGACTGGCCTCTTTGCTGAAAGCATCATTTCCAGAAACCTTTGAGCAAACAAGAAATCTCAAAGGACTTGTTTCCAAATTTAATTTGACAAAAAGACAGCTGCATCCTAAGAGAGAGTCTTTGTCATAACTCATAGCTAAACCTCTTATTAACATATGTGTAAGGCAAGTATATTTAGGATAGTATGAACGTCTAGGTGCTTGAAACACTGCATATTTATCAGTTTATTTGTTAAAACTTTACAAATATTTTCCTTATCCATAATCTCAATTTAACACTTTATAATTCAGTTACAGATTAATGATGGTTTTGTTAATGTCTAAAAGCTTCTGTGCAGTAAAAAAAAAAGAAAAAAAAAAGTGTCCATTTGTACCATCTAGTAATGCATTATTAATGTGTTATTAAATTTGTTTTGCTCCTTAAGCCAAGAAAATGATCAAGATATGATGATGGAGAGGAAGGAAAAGCGTAGCTGTTTGCCACGCTTTCTTGGTTTGGGGACGATTTCTGTTTAATGAATACAGTTTCTATATTTGCATTTAAAAAAAACACACACAGTGACTTAATGACGTATTTTAATGTTACCTTTATGATCTACAATGTAAAATGTTCTTTATTTTTTAACAGTTTATTAAAGTCAACAAAAACAAGTACAAATGCCACACACATTCTGTACGGTACACTGTAAAGGAAATATATGATCTGGGGGGAAAAAAAGCACAGCCTCCTATCTGTTATACATGTCTGAGGCAAATCAGGAACCGGTGCTTCCGTGTCTCTAAGTGTGTGCAGTTGTTGTGCAGGATGATAACGTGAGGACAGTATGTACATTCATCTTAAAGTTCCCGTCTCTCCGAGACATTCCTTCAACAACGTTATTCTACATTTCAGCTAAAATATGACACGGAGGTGGTGCACTGTGCACGCTGTGATCGACTGCAGTAGTTTTGGCAGCAGAAACAAATAAGGCAGCAAGAAATCCTCTAATTCAAAGGTTTAATATATTTTGACCTCCAGCCCAGTAAAAATCATTTGCCCTAGGTGAAGATAATCATATAATGGTACATTTTTATTGAAATCTCATCAATCTCTTGGCTGGAAGAATTATCAAGAAACAAAAGAGACAAAAAACAAAACAAAAAATTAACACTGATATAAAACTAAAACAAATGACTTTTCCAATTTAACATGATCTAGATTACCGTACCTTGCAATATTTTTTTTTCCTGCAACAGGTCCTCATGTGTCAGTTAAGTTAAACTTTATGAACAAATAATTAGCAGTCAGGCATACTGAGATGTTCTCACATGATCTGTATTATAATGACAGGTATAGTTATTTAAAGGAACGTTTCATCACACTTTGACAATCTACATCTATCCAAGGGTTGTTATATTTTACATTAATATCAGCTGCACAGATATAAATATGTTGGGTCTGAAAAGATCTGTCTCTCTGTTTTAAAAATGATTTTAAAAGAGACAAACGTGGAAGATATGAGACCTCAGAGAGTTAAGAAAATAATTAAGATGTTGACACAACTGAAGTCACACTTGAATTAAAAGTGACGAAGCTAAACAAAAACAAAAACAAAACATGAATTCCATTATTAAATCCAGCTCCTCACATGCAGCAAGTTTGATGTAAAACTGCTCTGTTCTATTGCTGTTCAATATGAATGGTAAAAAGAAGCATATGCATAATTTCCAATACTGTTGTTCATTATTAGCGGAAAGTTAATGATCCACAAATGAAAGGAAAAAGAAAATAACCTGCCTTCACGTTAAAGAATTTTCAGTGCATCGCTTTGTCAGTCCAAAAAGACGTGGACACACATAGTTAGAAAACTAAAGATATGAATTTAATGATCAAACAGACAACGAATTAAACTCACGATTAATATATGAAATGCCAAGCCACTGATGTTCGTTAAATCCATCACTACGGGCACAAGAGGGACTAGTTTAGTCATGTGAGACTGTGAGGTTTTTCACAAAGCAAAATCAGTCCCTCCTTTTAAGCTTTTCTCACAAACATACGACATATATGCAGACTAAGGGGCCCATCTGAAAATGCACAAACCTGTTTATTTCCATAACAGCAACCCATCTGAAGCATGGCCGAACCTGAATGAACAACACTTTCATCATTTAGTTGATTAAAGAGAGCGAGGACTGATGTGGGGTGTAAATGTCTGTGATAAGTCTCAATAAAACCACCTTTGACGTCTGAACCACTCCTATTCAATCATATGCGTGCGGTGGACTGCTATTTTTCGTTGGTTTTGCCTTTAAACTTGACCACCATGACGGTGATGTTGTCGGGGCAGCCGCGGTAGAAAGACTGGAGGACGATGCTCTTGGCGCCGAAGTGCGGCTCGTCCAGTCGTTCCCTGATGAAGCGGACCGCCTCCTCGTTGCTGAAGGTGTCCCACAGGCCGTCTGACGCCAGGATCATGAACTCGGGCTGCAGCTTGTCCAGGTCAAAGGACATGATGTCGGGATCGGGAACGACCACGTTAAGGTTTTTCAGGGGGTAATCTCCAAGGGAACGGGACATAGCCAAGATGCCCTGGACACGCCACGAGCCATTGAAACTAATAAAACCGCCTGCAGAGGAAGTCAGGAAGAAATAGGGGGACAGGAAACAATTTAAATGAAGGATAATACAGCAAAAAATGTTGACTACAAAGTGGAGAAAAGAATGAGAGAAACATTTAACTGCTACGGGGAAAAAAAGATGACCTGGCTGCATATTTTCAATCAACTTTGAGCAAATGATTACGCAAAGCCCAGAATAAAATATGGACCATTACCACTGACATGTTTTCACTGTCGGGTTCAAGGAATGAGCTGTTTTTGTTGGCTGTCTGCCAGTTCATGTCATATCCTGTAAGTACAGCTGTGTGCTTTTGTTTCAAAAGGCAAGAAGGGGAATTATAGTGGAATTCTAGGGAAAAGACGCAAGCTTCCATCTTTGGTCAGGACATCCTGATCAGGGGGGCTATTAACTAGATTTAGAAATATACTAAAGTTGATAGTTCAACCCAGATTGTAAATATCGATGAAAACCCCATTACGCGCACATTCCCATGCATAGACAGCATCAAGTTGGCTACAAATAACTTAGAGGCACATTAGTTGTTGGCCAGTGTTTTTTTTGCTGCTGAATGTCATTACAGAATTTTTATTTGAGTTCATAAAATCAATGAGACATGTTTATTCAATTTCTTAGAATTCAGGATAACAACATGTCAGTCAAAGAGTGTTTTGGGATTTTTAAAAGATTCCAACGCATTAAACTGAGGGCAAAAATTAAGAATAAAAATAAACATGATGCAAGAAAAACTAAGAATCGGGAAGAAGGATTTCCCAGTGAGTCTTAAGCCCCTTTTCAGACAACTAAAATAAGCCCACTAACGACTGCTAAGCGTACCACGGTTGTGTGGTGCTACAATACACTATACACAACACACTACACCGTTTTGTGTCCATGGGCTACAGATCAAATCTACACTGATGGAATTTTCCTCGAGGGTGAAGAAAATGCCACTATTTTACAAAGATGCCAACCATAACATATTCCCCGGAGTCTCTGCTGTCAAATGCAGCACACAACTGGCAAGCAAAGAGAAATGAGTACCCGACTGTGAGGCAACTGGACGCCCACTCTTGAATCCAGATGTGTTACACTTATATCTATCACTACAGTCGAAAATAACAAACGAATCAATTTGTCTCACAACATTCGGCTTTTTAGAAAAATGTAATCCGACAGAGACAACAGAACATAGTAGAATGACGTGTTCAGTGTGAGTTTGTAGTAGTAGTTATAGAATACACCAACAATCTCAGGGGGATAACACATAGCTAAAAATATCAAACAGGGATTATTTGATCAATTTGTTTTGGCTGGTGTTCCCACATTTAAACACAAAATAGAGACATATACAGGAAATATAGTTGTTGGTCATACACATTCCAATTATTGAAGATCTAAAAAAAAATACAGCAAAGGGCTGATTAACTCTGTACCATAGATCTAAAGTTGCCAAGTTTGGGGGCATATGTTATTGAAAATAGACATAATTAGTTTGAGATCTGGGTCAAAGATTTGGTGCTAGGGCCAATATGGAATGCTTCTTTCTCTGTTTTTTTTAATTTAATTTCTTTAGAGCATTTTAATCCTCTGAAAAAATGGGCTTCATTTATCACAGAAAAATATAAGAAATTTTTTAAAACAATCACGTTTCTCCCACTAGCACATAAACTAATGGAGCAGTCAGATTTTATGATCTGAATTTCTGAAAACTGAATTTCATAAATCTGAATTTCTGAGAACTGAATTTCTGAAAACAGCCAACCATGATGTTGGGTTTTTCTTTCAGTCCCAGACACCAACCATTAGATGGAGCTGTGGGACTTTAATGACTGACTATTGCCCAATCTGCCTTGAATCTCTCCTCAGAACAGCAAGTATGCAGAGAGGGTTTGGATAGAGAATTACGCCTACATGTGCACCTTAAATGATGTGCACTGTCTGGCTGCGTTTGATAACGCATTACTTTAGAAGCGGAGTGTGTTATCACTCAGTGGGTTTTGATGTCGGCCTTATACACAAGATTAACGGGAAGAAAATGGAGAGGAAAAAAATGGTAATGGTTCTGAGCTCTGATCAAAAGAAAACGTATTTTCCGCCTTCATGACAACAATCAGGGCTCTGATGTTCCCTCCAGATTTAACTAGAGCTTTGTTCTGTTGTTTGGAAGTACTAGAAAATGACAGTTTCCTCACCAGCCTTCTTGATCCTCTTGCGTTCTTTGAGCTGGTATGGTTTGTGGTCATGAGATAGGGGGATGGCGTTGCCGTGTTTGTCGCACAGGACTCCACGAGAGTCTCCAACATTGGCTACCGTCAACTCCTTCTCAGACAGAAGAGCCACCAGACACGTTGTGCCTGCAACAACAGGGAAAAGGGACGAAAAGGGGGCAGGGAGAAGGAACATATATTGGAATTATATTAAATTAATGGCATTCCACAGCTGGGCCATTTCTCTTCAAACATTAAAAAGTTGTAAGTGAATATTTCAGGAGATTACCAGAGTTTGTCCTTAAGGGACCACACATGTCTGCAAAATGTCAAAGCTGTCCATCAAGCAGATGTTAAAATGGTTCCCTCAGTTTCAAAGTGGGGTTTCACCTGACAAGCTGACATGAGAGTCATGCCAGGGTACAAATATGCTTTACAAAGTTAAGAAACATTATACCTGATGGCTAAAAAAAAAGACTAAGAAAACCTATTTAACATTTGATCCATCGCTAAATCTTTACAAGATGCTTTACTAGAAAATCCAGTCAATAAAGGTCAAATGTGAACACGTTATAATGTACACCGTTGGAAAAAAAAAATTACTCTCCACAGCATGAGATGAAACATGAAGCTGTGTGAAAACAATGCAGCACAAGAAAGTATGGATGAACGAGGCAGAAAGCCTTTAAAGTAACTTCACAAAAATGCTTTTATTTCTCCTTCCTTTCTTTGTTTAGCTTTCCAGTCAGGCAGAACCGAGGATAGACGAGGGATCTGAGGCCTATTGTATGAGATCCAAAGTCATGTAGAGAAAGAACAGATCTGCCGTTTTGGCCATCTGCTCACACAGAGCAAAGAAAAAAAACGGTAAGTGGGAGAGGGGAGCAGAGGAGAGGGGAAATGAAAAGGAAATGAAGGAGTCCTACCACCCGGGGCTTGACCACCCGGACAGAGAGTAAAAGCGTACAGGGAGTAAATGGAGGACAATGGGCCACACAGCAAAGTCACACCCAGGATCTGGACGTTAAAGCTAGAGGAAGGGGAACAAAGCTGGTTTGGATATTCTTTCAAGGACAAAAGGTTATCTACATCCATGCCAGAGATTTTAAGGTGATCCATTTAATGTTTATCACAGTCTGTCTCAGGTATTTAGCATTTATCTGGGATGATTACATCCATGTCTCCTCTGACGTGTACCTCACCTTCAGTTAGAAGATGGAAGAACAGACTGCAAAGTGGCAAGTGAGAGTACAGGACAGGATGGGAGCTGCAAGAGGATAAATTATACTATTTATAATATATAATATCTACTATCTATATTAAGAGGTTGTAAAAAACAGAGTGATGAATATGTGAGGCAATACTGACGCCACTGAATTGGAAATGACTCACTGAATCTTTTTAAAACGTTTTGTTTTCAGTTTCATCCTTGTGCAAATTCATAATCCTGCTGCATTAGCTCATGGCCGCAGAGGCACTGTGCCATGCTGTCCAGCTAATTATCCTTATCTAGTTCCCATGGTGATTGAGATAATGGACTGAGGTGGTTTCTGAGCACACCCTTCCCCAATTAGCCCGGTCATGCCAAGCATGGATTCAGTATTCTCTATTAAAATGAAACCGTGGCCCACATGCTCTTTGCGCTCATGCCTATTATGAGCTTCACATAGTCAAACAAACCTTCAACAGTCCAATAAGATTAGCATCTTGGAGGTTGCCACTGAGCTCTCAATACATATTGGTTTATGTTCTAAATCAAGCAGCAAGACTTCCAAGTGAAATGTAAAGCATGAGGTCCTAACTAGAGACATTTCCATTCAATTGGTCCTGAAAGTCTGTACATTTCACCAAATGAAAAGGGCCGTCCCGGCTTACCTGTCCTTCTTGGACTGGCACACTCTTTGTGTTGGTTTCTTTGAACTGCTATAGAGTCTGTGCAACAATAAGGTGAAATATCACAGGTGTGTCATTGTCAGGCTTAAGGCTGTCTCTGCTTTTAGTTGTCTTTAGGCTTTGTTCTATTCCTTCCCTCATAGTTCTAAATAGTGAGTATGGCTTCATTAGGGTTTGCTCTATTCTTTCTGTGGCGTTGTGCAAGCTAGTGTGAAGTTTTAAACCTTTTTCCTCTCGTTATAACTCACATGAGCAAAAATATGCAATATAGTATTTTTGTATTAGATTGCAGGAACTGACCTTAAGTCACTACGTTTGATTGCCATGTCAGTCCCCTAAAATCGAGTTTTAATGCAGATTTTAACAGTGTTTGCAACACTTCAGTGGCAGGAAAAAGACTGTGGTCCTCATATACAGACACATGTAAAAATAAAAGGATACAGAGTTTGATGGAAATCCTCTCATTTCCATTATAAAAAACATTCTGCCACAAGCTCTTATGTCAGAAAGCACTGCTTTTAAAAAACATGTTGTATGACAACAAACATGAGATCTCAGCACATTTAATTATTCATTTCTGTTAATGCAGCCGCCACAAAGAAAGCCGGAACGTCTTTTAAAAGGTCTTCTGAGACATTACAAATTTAAAAGTCAGCTGCTGTGGCATCACAAGCTAAATAAATGTCAAATCTGATGTTGGAGCCCATTACGCATGCCCAGGCTTCATTTAACTTTAAAACTGCATATTACTTTTCTTCTGTGTCTTCAATGATCAGTTTCAAACATGATCCCAGGAGGATTCGCATCCTCTTTATGTCGTCTGTCTGTTGGTTCACAGTCTGTTCTGTCTGTTCTCCTGTGAGCCGAGAAACATTCCCGCTTCGCCATCATGGATGACTGCCCAATGACTTACTCACATGACAAGGAGGAAAAGTGAAGACATAGCACAGGAAATAAATGATGATAGTATAGAGA